>JACXGM010026432.1:0-14878 GCA_016801145.1 Umbra pygmaea
TCAGATGCCCTAACCACTAGGCCACCTTGCTATCCATTGCTGTTTTATTCCACAACACTTCTCCCTACTTGTAAATGCATATATTGTCATTCAGAGCAGTTATTAATAACACAATTATATGCAATGTTGCAAGACCTTGAGTAATGCAAAGAAAAGTAATATTGAAGTAATATTCAATTAATATTCAATACTATTGTATTAACTTAGGAATAGTTCAGAAATCAATGTTTACTGTAAGAAAAATAATTATAATCATAATAAATATATTTGGCTTTCATGAATCTTGGCATTCTCTCCACCAGGCATTCATATTGATGTTTGATGCCTTTATGCCACTCCTGGTGGAAAACTTAAGAAACGTCATGCAGGTCGGCTTTGTTGGATGGCTTGTGACCATCCGTCCTCCTGTTGACCACATTCCAGAGGTTTTCAATGGGGTTGATTTAAGAAACAATTGCAGTGGTCTTTTAATTTTTTTCCAGAGCTGTAGAATGCCATAATCATTCTAATATATTGTGGCTGATATCAGTGATTTTACCAGGGACATCTACTCCAAAGCCAACACTGAGGCATTATTCATTGTGTTCGCAGTGAGCGAGTGAATGGCTAAGACCACCCCCCCACAGTCAATGATTGTTCATTAAACATTGACACGCTGTTCTGAATACCCAAACAGATGCATAATGACGCCTTGGTGGACCAATCACATTCAGCCATGATATCACAGCATGCGCGTCTTTGTATGAGGCGAATCAAATATTGTATTACCAGGAGGAGAAAAGCATTGTAGAACGTGTTCAGAGTTTACATATAAAAGGTGGTTGCTTATCGGTGTGGGAAAACTCAATAGAATTAGAGATGGAGAAAAGGGATAAACACGATCTTCTGGTTTAATCGTTATTATTTTTCTGATATTAAATTGAAGAGCAGCGGAGAACACATGGCAGCATGCATGTAAAACAGGGTGTTATTTGTGTGTCTCAGCATACTGCCACATCAAGCCCAGATTATCATCTAATGAGGAATGTGTTTTACATTTAAAATGTAATCAGCAGGTTCACCACACGCAATCAGCTCTTCTTCATTTCACCTGAGCGATTGCACATATAAGCATGTTTAATGGGAGAATTATTGCCGGCAGCTTATTAAAGTGGAATTGCGATTTGACTTTGATTAACGTCTGTATACTGAAAGCTGAAAAGTTCAAAGTTTACTACGATCCAACGTCTAAAATGTTGCAGTGAACATCACTATGGATATAGTGAAAGGAGGCAACGGCAGCGTTTACTGTTTCGAAGTCTGTCACAGACAATGTTTTTTATTAAATTCACTAAAATAGTTAGGTGAAAACATATAAAACGGGATACTAATACACTGTTAAGCTAATACCTTCCGTCGTTGCAAAACCAGGCCTGATTTCCTATTTAAAGTCCATCAGTCTCTCACTTGCTGAAACGTCTCCCTGACGAGGAAGCGAGCCAAGCCGTAAAATAGAATTTCAAAAACTCGAAAATGACAGAGCAGGAGCATCAGACTCCAGTAAACCCTGGGAATACGTCTGTGGTGTGAGTACAAGGCCGGTTGGGGAAGCCAATGTGTTATGTTTGTTACCATAGCCACCTGCTCTCCACACAGAGGTACCAAATATTTATTAATTTAATGTTCACACCATGTATAGGTCATTTTCTTTTCTACCATGTTCCCATTTATTTTAATACTATAATTACCATACCAAGTTGAGTCATCCATGATAAGTACTGTACATTTTTTTAGGCCTACTTTAATAATAGGGTTGCCTTTGACACCTAGTGGTCTCTTTACTCCTCTACCTGCCATCAAAATTCCCCAACTCTAACAGAAATTGATTTTAGCTCGTTGTGTCGTAAAACTGTCAAAAGTTAATTATTTTCCACTGCAGAATGAAGTTATTTTTTATTTCTCCTCTGAATATTCAGAACCAGGCACACTTATAATTGCCTTTGTTTATCTGCTATGTGACTACTGTTTTCTCATTAAGATATCGCCGAGCTTTATTTGTTTTGTCGCATTGTAAACTGTTTAATGATTTTCTGTGTTATCTGTGTAATAGTCGGCTTTGCTTTCTGAGTCACGTTCTGATTTACATTCCTGATATTGCCTGAAACTATAGCCTGAAACAATGGTAGAACTGACAACTAAATTGAATCAATATTATAGCATCCGGCTTAAATGTTTTTCAAACTTAAAAAAAAAACTTGAACTAAATACATTTTGGTTGAATCTTAAATTGTAGTTAAATCATTCTGAGAGCTGAATGTGAAGGAAAATGTAAAATGGTTCATCGAAAACATACTATATTTCAATTTTGATCATGCTCGGATTTTTGTAAACATTACTGTGTACACTGAATCTGATGTCTGTCCTGTCTCGGTAATAATTCTTGAACTAGCGCTACCTTGAAAAGTGGTACAGTACATTAGTCTATTGAATGTGTTGCCATTGGCTTCAGAAAGTGTGGACCGCCCGTTGGATATGAATGAAGAACAAGCACTTAAATTTATATTTGACAAACCTATGCACTTAACTTTGAGACATGGCAACCATTTATTTGCTCATTGTCCTTAGGTGGCAGCCTTGACACGCCCAAAGTGTGACAAGCCTTCTGCTAACTTGACGGACAGTTGATCCAATTTAAAATACCTCTAACACTTAGCCTCAGTTTCCTCATACCGAGGCTCACCTAAGTTATACAGTGGCCTGAGACACACTGATCCAATCCACTCACATTTTTACCATAACAGGAAAACCTTATAGTGGGGCAAATTGTGTCTGGGGTAGAGAAGAATATACAGCATTGCCTTATGGTGTTCTTTTTTTACTAATGTTGTTGTTACAGATGAGATTGTGGCATTACATTGGTGTACAAAGAAGTAAAGGTATTGAAATAACTATTTCCATCACAGCATGTTTCTGATGGCAAAGTCGGTGTTTCTCTGACTCTTTCAAGCTAAGGGAGCATTTCCCTATCTGTTTTCTTTCCCAACATTATTGACAATAGCTAAATAATCCCTCCCCACTTTTCTACCAAAACAAAAAGAATGTGAAAGGCATGAGGATGCCAGCTTGGCCCGCTTTCAGATACTGAATTATTGCGATTACGCTGCAGTGATTACTTAATTAAACATTTGCCTGTGTAATGACTTTACTTGAGAGGGAATTAAACGTCTAAATGCAGCAGCATCTACATTCAGCCTGAACAGAAATCGATGGGACGTATAGTGCTGGCGCCAAAGGTGTTTTCTGACTTGTTTAAGCTTAATGTTTGCGTATTAAATCAGTCTGTCAGTGGCTCAACGTTAATTGTGCACTGAGCTCATTCATTTTAGGCTTAAATCATTTACTACAGTTTTTTACCTTTGTGATTGCTTTGTGCATTTTATTAACCCAGGGATTGACTGTTGATAGTCATTTGGCGTTTTGAAATGTTCCAGTATTTAATGTTGTGTTTTTGTGCATGTGTGTGTCTATGTGCTCATTGGAGCTTTCGGTTAGGTGCTAGGTTTATGGTTAACAATAGGTTGTTGTGGTTACAGTTAGACTTAGTAAAAATAGGATATTTGTCGAAGCATATACATACCCAAGTGGGTGCTACACATTGGTGGTGGATGAGGTGGGCTTTCCCCCTCACTGTGTAAAGCGCTTTGGGTTCCTTGGAAGAAAAGCGCTATATCAGTTGAATGCATTATTATTATTATTATTATTATTATTATTATTATTATTATTATTATTATTATTATTATTATTATAGCTATATAGAATGTCTGTGCCTGTGTGTGCAAGAGGTAGGAAATGATAGAAACGTACAAACTAAAGGTTAAAATGTGTACAAAAATAAATATTAATTTGTACCAAATGCTGACACTTCTGGCCTTACATACACAGTATTCTATACAAAGTATATATAACTCCAACCACGTCCACACTGGGCATGTTAGTATTGCTTTCTCATAGATTTGACATGAAGTTTAGTGTTTTGTTAAGAAGTCAATTCATATTCTTTGATCTTTGATTATATTAGTTCAACAGACTATTGCCACGATCCACATTTCTTTCGAGTGTTTTTTTATTCTAAGAAGGCTGTGCAAAACCAACAGTTGCATCAGACGACAGCATTAATTAAAAACCAATTAATTAGAAACTTGAACACTCTATAAAAGCAAAGAAATGTATAAATAAATGTTGTTTGTAATAAAGAACAGCGCTGCAACGATCCATTGCCAATAAAAATGTATATATGTATGTATATAAATATATATATACTGATTGAGTTTAAGGTGGAAAACTGATTGAGTTTTTTGTAATCCTGTGGATGTTATAACGTCAATGAAAGTATTGAATAAAAAATATTTTGAAACCACATCAGTAGGACACACCCTCACCCCCCCACTCCTCCACCCACAACCCCGATATCAACGTCTCTAAATGAAGTAGACCTCCACCACACAGCTTCAGAACATGCAGCAAAGCCAATGCATTCATATTACTTCCTCATCTTCGGTCTTGTCGTCTGTGCGATAAGCCCGTTGCTTTAACGAGACTCTGAAGCCTAATAAGGCTTTTATCTTCTATTGATATTAGATATAACCCCTCATCAAAGTGATGCCAGTGGTACTCTATCCTTTCCTTTAAAAAATGTACAATAGTCTAGCGGTGTCTCAAAAAGAAATATTGTAAAACCCAAATTAAAGTTGAAGTTGAATGGCCAGCAGCAGATCGCCACCCGTCATTCGAGGAAAATATAATTTGCTCGATTGTGAATATGTGCAACTGTCAAAATGAATGTTTTTGAAGCATTGATTCCTCATGCTAATTTCACCCATTGGTTCTAGACAGAAAATGTCAAATGTTATGTGTTATCAAAATTGGACCAGGAACTGCTTGTATAAGAAAATGGGTCAAGACAAAACAGTGTCACTGTGCATTCGTGAAATTTAGTGCTGAAGAAATATAAAAGTTTAGATGTCTGAGATAAGGCAGAATCTTTGGACAGACTATTTTAATGTCACGGATGATCTCTGAAATACATGATTCTTTAAGTGTTACTTTCTTTCAATATGAGCATTTGAAACATGTTGATCTGCTTTCATAAATAGTCTTGTAAAAATCCATGGACGAAAGGTAGCAATAACTCATATTCGAGGCAAACACATTGAAGCACCTACAGTATAGCATATGTGATGTGTCAAAACATTAATTATTTACCAATATCTGGTTTTATGAAGGACACAATTTTACGACTGAAAGCAGAGCAAATGCTGTCTGGAGTTATGAGTGCAAAGGTTCTGGAAGGCTTATCTCCCCTTGTAGCATTTTGTGTCATGTTGTGTAAAAAAAGAAAAGAAATATTAACTGGAAAATATAGCTTGGAGAGATGAAAAATAAATTACTTCAGAGTGGCAAAGAAAATATGATTGTGAGATTTATCAAGTCAAGATGGAAATGTCTGCTAAGGCGGTACCCCTACCTTGAAAAATTAAGGAGAAATGAAAATGCCTGAGAGCACATGAAGGTTAGCGATGCACTTAGATCTTCTGTTCACAATTTATTGATAAGATGTTCTAGCACCTTTGATCAATGTCATTTTTTTAATTCATTGTTTCTTAATTTGTCTTAACATTAATAATATACTGTATAGTAGCTCTCATGTATTCCTTAAAGATACATTTGTGAGTACTCAATATTTTCCAATGAAAGAAAATTCCTGAACTGTTCTTTGCAATAGTAATAGTGCCAATACTTTTAACACCCCACAGAATTCCCAGCAAAAAAAAAGAAGCTTGACTGGCAAAATCTATAATTGTACAGATAAGTGAACGTGTTGGATAGATAAAGGCTAAACTATCAAGGATATGTTCTCAATCTGTCTAAAGCCAATTTTACACATTCAGCTAAAGCAGTAGTGGGAAAACTGTGGAGTCAATATTGATTGATCTGAGGCCTTAGCAATTACCTCCATGGGCAGAAGACCATGTTAAGGTCACTATTATCTTAGCTCATTTTACGGGTCAACGGTCTGGCTTTCGGTGAAATAAATTAATGGATAAACACTTCCCTCACCTTGATAAGAGTTACGGTGGGTGTGAACGGTTTGCAAACGTAGGCGCTGCGGTACCGCAGCTGACCCTCAGATTTGTACTTTTAAACAGTTGACGTTTTCGCGTTTTAAGAATACAGCTGTTGATAGGTAGACATTTTCACACTAATGAGTTGAGGACTTCACCGGGATTGCACTGCTTTAATTTTGGTGAACACCACTGCACCTAATATCTGCAATCTATTACATTTTTTTTCATGCATACTGTAACATAGTTCAGGAGTTGTTTAAAGCAGAGCTGCTTAATCTTTATCCTGTAGAGCTGATGTCCACCTAATTACACACCTGATTTGAATAATTAACTGGAGGAAAACCTACATTAGATAGCCGCATCAGTGTTTTGAAAGAACCTAGATGACGCTAGCTCTTTTAGGAACAGAATTGAGCAGACCTGGTTTACTAATTATCTCAATCTCAATATAGTCATGATAGATATGAACTATAGATGCTGTTTAGATTCATATTTTCCATTAGAGTATTGAAAACAGACTGCGAGCTCAGCCCTCTGGACATTCCAGCAGATCCAGCGTGCTGACTGACGTCCGGTGGCGTCGCGGCTGGCTAGTGCTCTGCTTTGTCATGATCTTAAGCTCCCGAGTGAATCAATTTCCAATAGAATGATCACCCTAATGACAAATCAATTGTTTCTCTCACTGGTCCACATCCCACCGAGCCAATCACAGAGATGAATTCATCAACAGGCCCGAGACAAGTCCCTGGGGTCCAGCACTCAAGTGATCAAACTAGAATGGCTTTAGTCCAGCCAGCCAGTTCTCCATTAATACCAGGATTCACGTTAGGTTAGGGGAGGGATGTGTGTGTGTGTGTGTTTGTGTGTGTTTGTAAGGATGTTGCAGGAGATGGCAGTATCGATCTAGTAAAAGTGCTATTTATATTCTTGCAAATCCTCTCACCTGTGATTAGAAAAGCACTTCACTGGAGGCAACTGGCACAGCATGTGGAATGTAAATATGCAGTATGTTATCTGTGTGCTGTATATGCATAAGACGATACCATGCTATGTTGGTGCAACTGTAGATTGGATGTTTAGCATAGATTTAGTGAGTCAGACAGTTGCAATCCAAATAGGGAAACGTCTACAGTGGCAATGCATTTACATTAACTCTGAAAAAGTCACATATTTTCGGGATGCTTTATCAGATCTATGGGACAAATAAAATATTGGCCAAATATTCATAATGATGATGCATTTTGTAATGTTTATTTTTTATATCTGATAAATATTGATATATTACTATAATATAATAAGTAATATGATGTAGTAGTAAAACATGAAATCCCATTAATTTTCTGTTTTGATGCTTGCATAACGTCATGATACTAAAAGCACTAAAATGTTTGTTTCTAAGTAGAAATATTTTCATCTCCCTTTAGAATGCTGATGGGAGAGGGTCTTAATGGAACAAAAAAAATTACAAAAAAAATAAGGGTTATTGTGGAAATTGAGATAATAATAAGAAATTGAGATAATTGTGGTAATAGTTTTTCTTATGGGCACATCTGACAAACCTTTTTAGGATAATTGTTCTGAGTGTACGCCCGAGCAAACTTTGCAGTAATTCTGCCTTGTTTATTAAACATTGTGTGTAGGCTTATTGAACTGCTGCATGTATTATACACATGTCACACGTGTGCACAGTTGAAAGCATTGTTGTTATCCATAGCGCCATCTTGGTACTTGCTGACCCTGTGATGAGGGAACACGGAACATCTGTTGCTGCCATGGGACATAGTTAAAAGTACCATAGATGAGCATTAATACACCAGATCCTATAATGCATATCGAGACCAGTGAACACACAAAATTTATAAATAGAGTACACTCTACTGCACTACACTCTACGGTCCCATACTGTTATGAATAATTAAAAAATAATAAAAAAATTATTGTATCTCAGGTTCCTCCCAGGATTGATGTGCAGTACATTTCTGTATGATCCAGTAGGCAGTCTTGCACTCCTGCATTGTGTGTATCACAATGTTTACGATAAATTATTTCTTCAGTCAAAACTTTTCCACTGGGTTTTGGTGGTGAACTGAAGAGTGCTCTGAGAATACTTGTGTGAAATAATCCTTGGTAAAGCACTAAAACGTTTCATTAAAAATACCTTATTGTTTATGTAGCAGATTTTTTGTTGTCGTATTACCTGACCTATACATGCCTGAGTTTCTGTCTCATCCAATAGTCATCTTAGTTGCCCAAATAATCCCTCCCAGATAGCGAGTATCTGGTAATGATGGGCTCCCTAATGTTGCTATACTGCCCATAAGCAGACATTGAGTGATTAGTGCTACTCTGCCATTGACATCATTTGCATTTTAATAGACCATAATTACAGCTCAGGGAAAATAAATTGCAGTTTGAAGAATGTTTGAATTACTCAGCAACTCCTTGGCCCTGTCTTTTTGCGAGATAGCAGTCAGAGCAGAAGTTGGAAGGACTTCAACGCTTGATACCTGCAATGAACGAACCATCCTAATTGACCAGTCACACAATAGTACCAATTCAGTGACTCACCACTGAGCATTTAAATCCTGTTGGCTTGTTTATGGCCACAGATTTACAAACCTAGTTCTTGATTAAAAAGCAAGCAAACATCTCCCTCGGAATTGGTATTTAGTTCCGAATAAGCCATAATCTTTGTACTCTATTGGAAACCAACGCTAGATGTTTATTAAACCTAGTAAATATATGCTTAAAATGAGTGGTAAAAGAACATTTTGTGTATAGTACAATTTCCTGTATTTTCTTAATGTCACACTATTGCTTTTCTTAACCTGCAGGGATGACATCTTCCCTGGGGTCTAGTTAAGCAGACAGCAGAAAGTCCATGTGACCCTGTAAGAAAGAGTGACAACAAAATATTACCACCCCCCTCCCCATACACACACATACACACCCAGACCTAATCTTTCATTTGAGGATTATCAGATTAGAGTTCCCAGATTGTTTATAGGCTTGGTGACTATCGAAAAAGTTGATCCATCAAGTTTATCTTTACACTTCTCACGTCGAGGCAGTGCCGACCATTCAGTTGGGCTGCAGAGACAGATAAGAGAGGAGGTGAATGGAGACTGAAAACGAGAAACTGGTCTCCCTTTAACTCAACCAATACACTTTATCTAGTTTGAGGAATGGAACCCACCGGAAGCCCAGGCAGCCTGTCTGATTCTACAGATTCCCTTGACCCATTGTCTGTGACTGAGTAGGCCCCTTTTTTATTTCACAGGGAGATATCAGAAATTGAGCTCAGTTTAGTCTTGGCCAATACTACAGACAGTAAGCTTTGAAAAGAAACGCTATCTGTCATAATCCGTGGCCCAATCCAATAGCCCCTTTTGTAGCAATTCAGATAATTGGATGATATGAGTTTCGGTCTGTCACTTGCATTGACAAAGCAAGCAAACACACAAGCGAGTGAGGTCACTGACCTCAATGCAGGGGCCACTAATTCAGGCTAACTAGTTTGTTTCCTTTTGCAGTGCACATCTTTTCTGGCTCTGGAGGTCACAGCCTCTCAAAATATTGCTGTCGGATAGATCGGAGATACTGAGAGATGGTAGACGATTATCAAAAAAAATTGTCTATTATCCGATTTTGCGAGCAAGGAGCAAATTTATTGAAATTATCTGGCGGACTTTATAGAATTCTCTGAAGACTGTCAACACTGAATATATTGTCTTAACTTAGAATAAAGTGTACATTGTGGATACGCATATTAACTTAACCAGTTAAAATAGTTGATGAAATATGTAAAATGTTTTACTTGAATGCAGATAATGTTTGGGTTATACATGGAAATTAAAAAGGAAACTTTGTCAAATTTCCATTAATTCCAAATTTACCATAGATTGTTTTTACCTGATTATATAGCAGATGAAATGTTAATCTGTAAAGCATGAATGATTGCGAGAGAGGCTCTGAGTGGCAAAGGGGTCTAAGTCACTGCTTCGCAGGGCAACTACGTCGCGGTGGCCAGGGTTCTTAGTCACGGCTACTCCGACTTGCCAGGTTGTTCTTCAGCAACTCCTTATGTTTAGATCTGGCACCTGTGTGTTAAATTGTAAAAGTATATTTGGTGAATGTGTTGTCTAGGTAGAGTCCATTGTAGAATTCTAATCTGTAAATATAAATAGGATAATGTAAACTTACATATGCTGTTCTTAACAGGAAAAATGTGCATTCTTCATGGACGCACACTCACCGTGAGATAGATTTACAAAATATTAAAGCTAATTTCTTTAAGCTTAAAATCAGTCTTGACAGCATCCAATAAAGACTAGATAGTCTGGTCTAGACTGACAAACTCTATACAACATAGGAGTGTAAACGCAGGCCTACTCTCATTTTACCAGGCAAAAACACTAATAAGAGAATTGTATGCTAATGCTGATCAGTGGTCTAAAACAAAGCATGAAACCTTTTGTTGGGAAGCACAACGATTACATGGTTTCAAGACAATAGTTAATCTATAATATAATATTTAAGATGATAATGTAACTAATTACAGATCAGTTTTTCTGTCAGACAAAATGACTGTAAAATACTGAAAAGTACATTTTTATTTGCAGGCTGCTACTGACTTACACAAAAATATTTTTTTATAATTTGTTATATTTTGATGCATTTAATCATTTTATTTCCATATGTCATTTGTAATTTTGTTGTCCTATTACTGTTTCCTCGAACGTAAGAATCTGTTAGATCCCTGCATGTGGTAGGCAAAACAGCTTATGGGATCTGGCCAAACCCTGGCCTTTTTACTTTTAAAACAAGGCCCAAGAAGTCCAATGAATAAAGCACTATATTAATAATACTCAATTTTATTCTTCACTTTTTATTTGCCATGCTAGACTAGTTTGTCACTACATGCTAATGTAATGATTTCACCTGGCATAGCATGTTGGCAAATATTATCACTATCAATGTCTTATCTTTTACTCCAGGAATTTTATGGGAATGCCTGCATCTCTTTTCAAAACTACAAAAACAAAGTAATTGAGTTCTATTGCGTAGTATTTTGTGTTTGACTGACGTGAAAGTCTAATCTACTGTACAAAAGGTATCTGTCAAAAGTGTCTGATTTATGCAAGTGTGTGGAGGGAATTTAAATAAACAGGAAGTTGTCATGGGATTGTATTTACATTCCGTTGGAATCCCTCCGGTTAAATCTGCCCATGTGCCGTATGTCCAGTCATGCTTCTCTGGCCAGCAAAATTACTACTCACCATGCTCTTCTTTCAGGTAATTACTTTTGACTTGTACCATTTAGGTTTGCAATTAATCCAAACAGTGTCAAAAATCCAAGGTAGTTATGTGTGACGTGTTGCTCAGATACCAAAGCATGTAATTACTTTTGGATTAATAACATAGTACTGCTCAGAGTTCAGTGATCTGAAACAGAGATGACAATCTGAAGTCTGATGTATTCTGATGATTAGGGTCAAAATTATAGAGATAATATAGCATGTAATGACATCAGAGGTCACCGGTGACTACAGGAGAGACTGTATCTGAACCATAATGATTTATTGATGTATGTTCCTTCCAGACTGGCCGATTGATTATTTGATTTATTTATTTGATATGCTTTCCGCCACAGATAAACATATTGGAAAATAAAATAAATATAAAACCTCTGTAATGCTGTAGTGGCTGATAAGGCAGAGCATATTGAAATAGGCCTGCATTTTACCAGTGAAAAGAACATTAACTGATGACATATTTCAATGATTTTCATTAGTAGCTGATTTAAAGTATGTCAGACATAACAATATGACTAAGACCAACATGTGCTCGTAAAATCTATTGTAAATGTCAATGGGATGACATTGAAATGCCAAATAATTTTTCATTGCCCCAATATTCCCAAAAAGCTTATCTTAAAAGCAGTCGATGCCCTAACAAGGCCTTTTGTCAAATAGCATTGCAAATCAGTTAAAAACCCACAATGACAGAAGCCATGATCTCAAACGAATGCTTTGATATTAATGGTGAACCCTATTTGACCCGGCACATTATTTGGGTACTTGCTCTTTCCATCAGTGTTAGTTTCACATTTTGTGAAGTGAGGGAGAAAACAAATGTTTTGGCAGTTTTTTATCAGACACTTAAGAACAAACATGTTCGTACTGTTTTGTTCTGGTTCCCTGCAAAAATCAACATAACTGGCTTTGCGGGGTGTCATATGCTCTATTCACTGACTTACACTACGTACTGTACACGGTCCAGTGAAATTACTGCAGTGCATTTGTTTTTAGCTATGCCAGTAGAGTAGCTAGCAGCAAGTGTTTTATTTTATTTTAATTTTTAACTTTACTGGCAATATTATCTTAGTCATTCCAATCACTAACCCTACAGTACTTCCATATTTCAACCAAAAATGGACCTGTTCACATGTGTACCAGTAGATGATATCACGGCTACAATCAACACACATTTATTTTCCTTGTCAGAGTGGAATTAAAGTGATCCACACAAAATAATCTGTTATGTAAAACTAAAAAGAAGACAAACACAAAGAAGCTACCATATATTTTCATTATATAAGCATTCAGTTTATGTTAAAAACTAAATAGTGCATTTAGCATAAATAATTGTGTGTTTGGATCAGCAATTTCATTTTGATCTATCAAAAACTGAATTACACAATAATATTTTAGTATTGAAATTAGTTTTATTGGATGAACAGAAAATGTGCAATATGCATGAAAACAATATTAGACAGGTGCCTACATTTTGGCACCCAAATAGAAATATCAAATCAATATTTAGTTGAGCCTCCTTTAGCAGAAATAAAAGCCTCTAGATGCTTCCTATAGTCTGTAATGAGTGTCTGGATTCTATATGACAGAATTTTGGACCATTCCTGCTTGCAAAACATCTCCAGGTCAGTTAGGTTTGATGGTTGCCGAGCATGGGCAGCCCTCTTCCAATCACCCCACAGATTTTCAGTGATATTCAGGTCTGGGGACTGGGATGGCCATTCCAGAACATTGGACTTGTTCCTCTGCATAAATGCCAGAGTTGATTTTGAGCAGTGTTTTGGGTCGTTGTCTTGTTGCAATATCCTGCACCGGTGTAACTTCAACTTTGTGACTGATTCCTCTATATTATTCTCAAGTATCTGCTGATATTGAGTGGAATCCATGCGACCCTCAACTTTAACAAGATTCCCAGTACCGGCACTGGCCACACAGCCCCACAGCATGATGGAACCTCTGCCAAATTGTACTGTGGGTAGCAAGCGTTTGTCTTAGAACGCTGTGTTCTTTTGCCGCCATGCTTAACGCCCCTTCTTTGTTTCATCAGTCCACAGCACCTTCTTCCGAAATGAATCTGGCTTTTCCAAATGTGCGTTTGCATACCTCAAGCGACTCTGTTTGTGGCATGTTTGCAGAAAAGGCCTCTTCTGTATCACTCTCCCATACAGCTTCTCCTTGTGCAAAGTGTGCCACTCTTCAGAGGAGAGTCAAAGTGATCAATAACTTGCAATTGGCCACCTTAAATACCTTTTCTCATGATTAGATTCACCTGTCTATGAAGCTCAAGGCTTAATGAGCTCACCAAACCAATTGTGTGTTCCAATTAATCAGTTCTAGGTAGTTACAGGTATTCAAATGAAAAAAGGGAGCCCAAATATATATATAAATGGCACATCAAATGAACCTCATTTCACTACCAAAATATGACTGTGTCCTTCAGTTATTTGATAGATCAAAATGAAATTGCTGGTCGAAACACCCATTTATTTATAAATGAAAATCATGGAAATTGTCAGGGGTGCATAAACTTTTGCATGCAACTGTATTTCTGCAAACCGTGTCTGTCTCCAGGATTCAGTGTTTAGCTCCATTCCATTTATTTTTTTAAAATAAAAGGCAAAGCTTTCTATTCCTTGCTGATGACTCCCATAGCATGATAAACAGCTAACACATTGCTTAAAAAAGAAATAAGTGTAACTCTTTTGGGATTTGCCCCAAGCATAACACTTTAGATTTCGACCAAAATTAATTTCTGTGTCACTCTAAGTTGGTTGCATGTTATACATACATACAGGTCCTTCTCAAGAAATTAGCATATTGTGATAAAGTTCATTATTTTCCGTAACGCAATGATACAAATTAAACTTTCATATATTTTAGATTCATTGCACACCAACTGAAATATTTGAGGTCATTTATTGTTTTAATACTGATCATTTTGGCATACAGCTCATGAAAACCCAAAATTCCTATCTCAAAGAATTAGCATATTTCATCTGACCAATAAAAGAAGTATTTGTAATACAAAAAAAATAAAGAAAAAGTCAACCTTCAAATAATTATGTTCAGTTATGCACTCAATACTTGGTCGGGAATCCTTTTGCAGAATTGACT
Organism: Umbra pygmaea; assembly: GCA_016801145.1. Lineage (NCBI taxonomy): Eukaryota > Metazoa > Chordata > Actinopteri > Esociformes > Umbridae > Umbra > Umbra pygmaea. The sequence goes on from JACXGM010026432.1 coordinate 14,534, forward strand.
GCTTCAATGCGGCATTGCATGGAGGCAATCAGCCTGTGGCACTGCTGAGGTGTGATGGGAGGCCCAGGATGCTTCGATAGCGGCCTTAAGCTCATTCAGAGTGTTGGGTATTGCGTCTCTCAACTTCCTTTTCACAATATCCCACAGATTCTCTACGGGGTTCAGGTCAGGAGAGTTGGCAGGCCAATTGAGCACAGTAATACCATGGTCAGTAAACCATTTACCAGTGGTTTTGGCACTGTGAGCAGGTGCCAGGTCGTGCTGAAAAATGAAATCTTCATCTCCATGAAGCTTTTCAGCAGATGGAAGCATGAAATGCTCCAAAATCTCCTGATAGCTAGCTGC
>JACXGM010026433.1:0-14908 GCA_016801145.1 Umbra pygmaea
ATCTCCCTTAGAGATAGGGTGAGAAGCTCAGTCATCCGTGAGGATCTCAGAGTAGAGCCGCTGCTCCTTTGCGTCGAAAGGAGCCAGTTGAGGTGGTTTGGGCATCTGGTAAGGATGCCCCCTGGGCGCCTCCCTAGGGAGGTGTTCCAGGCACGTCCAGCTGGGGGGAGGCCTCGGGGAAGACCCAGGACTAGGTGGCAAGATTATATCTCCAACCTATCCTGGGAACGCCTCGGGATCCCCCAGTCGGAGCTGGTTAATGTTGCTCGGGAAAGGGACGTTTGGGGTCCCCTGCTGGAGCTGCTGCCCCCGCGACCCGATCCCGGATAAGCGGATGAAGATGGATGGATGGTTTTCTGAAAAAAATACTACGAATAGATAACGTCCACCAAAACCTAAGCCTCTGTAGCACAAAGAAACATGAAATAAAATTTTTATGGTAAGAATCACAGGTTTTATTATGCTATTTATTCATTATGCCAGTATTGTATTACTATGTATTATGCTAGTTATTCATTATGCCAGTATTGTATTTATATATTAACATTATTGTATTTATTATCATCATTATCAAAAATCATCACCATAATTATACTACTATTTATTATGCTATTTATTCATATGTTCGTTGTATTGATTAGTTTCCGTCACCAACATGTCCCAAAGTAGCCTGGAAAAATCCAGACCCAAATCCGGAGGAGATATGGGTCTGGGATCTAGTAATGAAAATGACCCAGCTCGAGGGGCGGCACCAAGTATGCATTTTAAAATCTCACTGTACGCAATTGGATATAACTACGACCTATCACCAGTGGTTTTTCGCTAAGCACCTATGGCGGAGCTAACTAGTAGATTAAACTCTTGCAAAAACAGCAAAAACGTCCTTCCTAAAAAGGAACAATTCGAGCACCATCTTCTGTCCCTCTTTTAGACAAAAAGCCAAGTCTAACTCGTTCATTGTAGTGGCCAAAGCCGTTTGAAACAACTGGTGTTATTGCGATCTTACAATGTTTACTAATGACTTCGAGGTCGCAGCGCTGTCGTCATCTGTTTAACACGCTTCTGGCACGCCTATATCAGATACACCGATGTGATTGGTGCAGCTCGGCTACAAGGGCATAGTTAATGAGCAGAATTACTCGGTGTCAGAGTAACTTGCTGAGCAAATTCAAACTGTGCTCTCGCGAGAACTCTGGATTTCCAGGGTAGTTCCAAAGCTCATCGGTAAAAATACGGTTTGCGGGTGAACTGCTTTGCCTTGCGCGGCAGACAATCTTCTACCACCTCCCTCCAAACTCCTCACTATCTTCCAACTCAATGCCCTCGCTGTCAAAATCCTCTGTCGTAGCCATTTTCAAAAACAAATGCACGTGTATGTCGATTGATTGATGTGATTTTCAGCGAACGACAGAACATTTGGGTGGTTACGTCGTCTTTAAAAAAACATCACATTAAACATCTTGTGTGTATTTTAATCAATAACAGTGCGTTCTATGCTACACGCATCGTGAAAAGGTTGACAAATACAAAATGCTGTGTCGCGTAGCAGCCGGCAGGAGGTTCTGAGTTGCCCAATGCAGTAACCGGCGGGAGACTAGTAATGTTTCGCCGCGCAGTATCCGTCACAAATGTGTTAAAAATAATTTTTTGTTATGTGCAGGGAGCTCACCATTCATATGAGATGTCTCCTATTCAGAGAATAATTACCTCTAAACCTAACTCCTAAATCTAATCCACAAACTTAACCCTAACCCCTAAACTAAATCGCTAAACCAGATCCTAACCCCTAAAATCCAAACCATGAAATCTAATCCCCAATGCTAACCCTAACCAATAAATTTAATCCTAACCCCTATTACTAATCAATGATCCTATTCCTAACCCTAATCCTAACTCCAAAACCTAATCCATGAACATAATCCTAAACACTAAACCAAACCCCTAATTCTACCCCAACAGTTAATTCTAACCACAAAACATAATTTGAACCCCTAAAAATAATACTAACCCCTGAAAAAAATCCTAATCCCCCAAACAATCCATTCTGAAAAAGAGCACGAGACTCAGAAACACACACACACACACCTGGTGTTTGGCTGCGGTGCTGCATCCTGTATGTGTCCTTCCCCTCACACAGTCGGCGGATGTAGAAGCCCATCTCCATTATGTCACGGACACGTTCTGTCACCACCAGGTCCTCTTGAACCAGGTAGCTACGGTAGTTACTGTACGACCCTGACTACACACACACACACACACACACACACACACACACACACACACACACACACACACACACACACACACACACACAATTGCGATAAATGATAATACCGTCAATCTGAGACCATTTTCATTTAGTACACTGCTCCAAAAAATGAAGGGAACACTAAGATAACACATCCTAGATCTGAATGAATGAACTAATTGTATGAAATACTTTTGTCTTTACAGTTGAATGTGCTGAAAACAAAATCACACAAAAATTATCAATGGAAATCAAATCCAATTTATAAACCCATGGAGGTCTGGATATGGAGTCACACTCAAAATCAAAGTGGAAAACCACACTACAGGCTGATCAAAATTTGATGTAATGTCCTTAAAACAAGTCAAAATGAGGCTCAGTAGTGTGTGTGGCCTCCACGTGCCCATATGTCCTCCCTACAATGCCTGGGCATGCACCTGATGAGGTGGCGGATGGTCTCCTGAGGGATGTTCTCCCAGACCTGGACTAAAGCATCTGCCAACTCCTGGACAGTCTGTGGTGCAACGTGGCATTGGTGGATGGAGTGAGACATGATGTCCCAGATGTGCTCAATCTGATTCAGGTCTGGGGAACGGGCGGGCCAGTCCATAGCATCAATGCCTTCCTCTTGCAGGAACTGCTGACACACTCCAGCCACATGAGGTCTAGCATTGTCTTGGATTAGGAGGAATCCAGGGCAAACCGCACCAGGCTACCTCTGGCGAGCACATGGAGGGCTGTGCGGCACCCCAAAGAAATGCCACCCCACAAAATTACTGACCCACTGCCAAACCGGTCATGCTGGAGGATGTTGCAGCAGAACGTTCTCCACAGCTTTTCCAGACTCTGTCACGTGTGCTCAGTGTGAACCTGCTTTCATCTGTGAAGAGCACAGGGCGCCAGTGGTGAATTTGGCAATCTTGGTGTTCTCTGGCAAATGCCAAACGTCCTGCACGGTGTTGGGCTGTAAGCACAACCCCCACCTGTGGACGTCGAGCCCTCAAACCACCCTCATGGAGTCTGTTTCTGACTGTTTGAGTGGACACATTTGTGGCCTGCTGGAAGGCATTTTGCAGGGCTCTGGCAGTGCTCCTCCTGCTCCTCCTTGCACAAAGGTGGAGGTAGCGGTCCTGCTGCTGGGTTGTTGCCCTCCTACGGCCTCCTCCACGTCTCCTGATGTACTGGCCTGTCTCCTGGTAGCGCCTCCATGCTCTGGACTCTACGCTGACAAACACAGCAAACCTTCTTGCCACAGCTCGCATTGATGTGCCATCCTGGATGAGCTGCACTACCTGAGCCACTTGTGTGGGTTGTAGACTCCGTCTCATGCTACCACTAGAGTGAAAGCACCGCCAGCATTTAAAAAGTGACCAAAACATCAGCCAGGAAGCATAGGAACTGAGAAGTGGTCTGTGGTCACCACCTGCAGAACCACTCCTTTATTGGGGGTGTCTTGCAAATTGTCTATAATTTCCACCTGTTGTCTGTTCCATTTGCACAACAGCATGTGAAATTCTTTGTCAATCAGTGTTGCTTCCTGAGTGGACAGTGTGATTTCACAGAAGTGTGATTGACTTGGAGTTACATTGTGTTGTTTCCCTTTACTTTTTTGAGCAGTGTATAATAATGGCATAATAATGTACACCTTTTCAAAGATCAATAAACATTTATTTCTAAAGTATATTTAACACTGGAACTGGAATATATTTTAAATATACACAATAAATGAACAGAACAACCAAAAACAATAAAATGGAAATTGAAAACCACACATAGCCAAAACAATAAAGTATATTTGGTAGAAAGAGAGAGAGAGAGAAGAGCATAACAAACATGCATGCAAATGGCAATTATTGTGGCCGAAAAAATTTGAGCTCATTTTTATTTATTATGCGATTAACTGATTTATTGCATATTGCGACAGGCCTAGTGGCACGAAACATAGAGCCCTGGAAAAGATTAATAGACCTAGGGCTGGGTGACACAGCCTAAAAATTATATCACAATTTAAAACGGATGTTTTTTATACGATATGGATCACAATATATTTAAAGATATAGCAACCGCTGTGATTGGATCCCGTCTAAGTGTATAACCTGCTTTATAAATAAATAAAAACAATACAGAAAATAAATAAATATTGTGTTATAGTGCTGCATCACATCAGGAATATTCACACAGGAGTTTGATTTTATCTATAATGGACAAATTTACCATGATCTCAATGCAACATCTACTGCGTGTGACACATCAGTACTCAAATGCCAGAAGCTTAAATTTCAACTTCTGTCTCATTATAGATTAATGTTCAGGGGTGTATTTATTTATTTAATAAGTTGATCCATTACATTTTCATTTCAAAAACATTTGTTATCAATTTATCACCCAGCCCTAGAGACAAGAGACCGCTGCCCTAGACACCGCTGCCCTAGACACCGCTGCCCTAGACACCGCTGCCCTAGACACCGCTGCCCTAGACACCGCTGCCCTAGACACCGCTGCCCTAGACACCGCTGCCCTAGACACCGCTGCCCTAGACACCGCTGCCCTAGACACCGCTGCCCTAGACACCGCTGCCCTAGAGACTTCTGCCCTAGAGACCTCTGCCCTAGACACCTCTGCCCTAGAGATCACTGCCCTAGAGATCACTGCCCTAGAGACCACTGCCAATCTTAAATTTGCCCAATTGAAAACCTTGAATGTGATCAAGAAGATGGATGGTCACAAACAATCAAACAAAGCAGGGTTGCTTGAATTTTTACATCAAGTGTGGCATAAAGCCAACATCAATGTGAAAGACTGGTGGAAAGCATGCCAAGATGCACGAAAGACAATTATTATTATTATTATACAATTATTATTATTCCACCTAAAATTGATTCTATAACTTGTCCAAAGTTAACAATATTAGTACAAAAATGAATTTCAACTTATTTTCTTTGCATTATTCAAGGTCTGTCAACACTGCATATTTTGATATTTTGATCCGTTGTCATTTTTTTGCAAATAAATGCTCTGAATGGCAAGATTTTTATTTAGAATTTGAGAGAACTGTTGACTGTATTTTATGGAATAAAACAAAAATGTTAATTTTACCCAAATACAAACCTATCATTAGTAAAATGGAAGAAACCTTTTCTTTCAGTGGTCTCTTAATTTCTTCCAAAGCTGTAGTTGTTTAACCATTAAACACCAGTAGATAGATGCTGTGGCAACCCAGAATAAAAACATCTACCAGAAAGAATAGGTTAGGGATACACTTTAAAGTCTAAAACAGAAAGCCAAGATCTGTTATTTAGGGGGAAGGTAAAAACTCAGGAATTACCATGAGCTGCCTGAAGAGATCTGTGAGGTCCTGAGGAGGTAAAACCACAGATGTGTTCAGAGGGATCACGAAACACGTCCTCAATGTCAAGTCCAGGTAAGCTGTCAGCTTCTACACAAACACACACACGAGATATCAAAACCAATCTGTTATCACCCACAATTATGTAACATTGCATTTACATTTAGCAGACGCTAAAGTCACTGTACTGCACCCATTACACAACATTTTTCTTGCAGAGCCACTTTCATGCCAATTAGCAAAAATAGTTTAATATTGCTGTTGTTTTGAAGTTATTCCCGCCCAATTCCTGAGGTTTCTGCTCTCTCATTGGCTGCAGCTCATTGCGGTTGTCACTACATTAATTAGATTATGTACAAAAAATGTCAAACACGCTTGAAAATATCGGGGCATTTGGGACCACTCAAAGCTCAGATCTGCGTTTTTTGTTAAAATATAAAAAATTTACTGGGATAGGAAAGTTAGAGCCAAAATTGTCTAGTGAATTAAATAAAAATAAACTAAAATATTTTATATACACCATTGACTATGTCGCATTCAATGGAACTTCAAATTCATTAGAGATGGTCTTGTAGCCTTTATGTTGCTCATACTTGGCTATTACTGTCTTTTTAATCTTATCAGACAACCCTCTGGCCTTCCTCTTTTCCATGTTCAGTATGATTGATACACACAGTGACACAAATCATTAAAGTGAAAACTTTTTTCCATTTCAACTGGCTGAATGTGTTACAATGCAAATTAAGACACTGGTAATATTAATTAGAAGAGAATGGTTTGCTTGATGTATCACAACACTTTAATTATTTCATATAACTTCTAAAAGGGTATTTGATAACCTTGTCCAGGCCATTTTAAAATGTCTTTATAGAATATGCGACAATTCAGATCTGCTCAAAGCTTTTTTGTTTTGCTCCACTGCAAACTGAAGACATGCATATTAGCTCGCTAAGATTTCAAACAGCCTTATCTGGTGTTTCCCTATTTGCTATAGGTCATAGCCTTCATTTTCAACAAAATATGTAGTAGACTAGTGAAATAATGCAAGACAACAATGAAAATGTAGAATACTACGAGTGCACCAACATCTGTCATATCTTATTTAACCAATTTTTTTAACATTTTGATGATTAAAAAAATGCATTTCTGTGCAAAAGGCTTTCATTTCAGAAAGTATTTTTGCAAATAACATATAGCCTAATATTGGAAAAGCGATCGAGAGAACATTAATTTAAATTCAATTCAATTTATTCATCTCGAACCATAAATACATAATTAAACACACCAAAAAGTAACCACAATCATGCATCAAAATAAACAAGTAACAAAACATAAAAACACAAAAAAGAGACAATAAATAGGCACGAGGAGGAGCAGGGGGAAGCATAAAGCTTATCAAATCCTGCCCCTAATTCACAATAAATTAATATCTAAAAATAATAGGCTATGTATATGTACACCTCAAGCATAAACAATACAACAACAATCCACAAAACCCTTAAGTAAATTATCATTAAATAATCAATAATTAGATCACTTCCTGTTTATATTCGTCAAGTATTAATGTCCTATATCTCTTTTTAAACTGTAAAAGATTAATGCTCTGTTTAGTTTCATTATTTAAACCATTCCACAAGATAACCCCACAAACCACAATACACATTCTTTTAACAGTAGTTCGCACAGGAGGTTGTTTAAATATAAATATACCTCTTAAACTGTATCCCACATCTCTCTCATTAAACATTGCCCGTATGTTGTTTGGTACTTCTTTTTTTTTTACCTTAAACATAAATTGTGCTGTTTTAAATTTGACAATGTCCATAAATTTCAACAAATGTGAGTTCAAAAACAATTGATTTGTGTGCTCACGATACCCCTTGTGATGTATTATCCTGATTGCTCTTTTTTGCAATATGCAAACCTTTTTTAAGGTACTTTTGTAGGTGTTCCCCCACACTTCCACACAATATAACAGATAAGGTCAAATTAAAGTACAGTATAAAATATGTAAGGTGCTTTGGTTCAGAAAGTGTCTAGTTTTGTTCAGTATACCTATGCTCCTAGCCATTTTACTGCACAAATATTTAATGTGGGGCTTCCAGCACAGTTTATGGTCAATTACAACACCCAGAAATGTATTCTCATAAACTCTTTCAATTTCTTCATTATCAATTACTATTCTAACATCTCCATTTATAGTACGATTTCCATATAACATACATTTTGTTTTATTCAAATTCAATGATAACTTATTTATAGCGAACCAAAATTTTAATTTCATCATTTCTTTTGTGACCATCTGCAACAAGTGCTGTAAGTCATCCCCACAACAAAAAACACCAGTATCATCGGCAAAAACAGTAAATTTAAGTAAATTAGAAACTTTACAAATATCATTTAGGTATAGAATAAATAGTTTCGGGCCCAATACTGACCCCTGTGGAACACCACAGGCAATATCGAGGCACCCTGACCTGTGAAGACCCATTTGTACAAACTGGCTCCTGTTTTCCACATAACTTCTTATCCAATTATAGGCCACCCCTCTGATGCCATACCTTTCCATTTTCTGTAACAGGATGTCATGATCAACAGTATCAAATGCTTTTCTTAGATCAATAAAAATTCCTACTGCACATTTTTTATCATCCACAGTGTTAGTTAATCTTTCTACCAACTCTATTAGTGCCATACATGTAGATCTGCCTGTTCTGAACCCATACTGACGGTCCATTAATAATTTGTTTTCCTCAATGAAGTTATCCAGCCTTATGACAAAAAGTTTTTCAAGTATTTTGGAAACCTGAGAGAGCAAAGATATCGGTCTGTAGTAGGGATGGGCATTCGATGAAACTTTCTTTGTCGATCGTCGGGAGAATTAACGATTGACTATCGATTAATTTTTTATATTAAAATTAATTAGTTGTTTAACTTTTTATAAATAAATCCAATGAAAATATAAAAATACAGCGTGTTTTTCCTCGATGAGATCTTCATTACAAGAAGAACAACGTGTGGCAGTTAAACTGGATGTTTGGTTTGCCTAAACTTGAGTATGAGCTGCAGTGCTGTAAAGCTGCGGAACCTGCAGCTGCGAGCCAACGTTCTTAAACAGAGACCCTCGTTTGTTCCAAAATAATAAATAAAAATAAAAATCATGTTAAACATTAACGTAGTGATAGCCTAATTAGATCTGGCAGGTTTTGTCAAAATGTAACTTCAAACTCTTTGAGAAAGAGGGTGAGAGAGATACCTAAAAGTTAATTAGGCTATTTAACAAATTAGGCTACTTAAAGCCTCATAAAAATAACTAGTAACTCACATACAACTTCTGCACCAGTTTACTGATTTTTGTTAAGAAAAATAAGCATTGACATGATCTGGGGTCAGACGCGATCGCAACCTTTTGACCGTCAGTTCAGCCGCAGAAACACCGGCTCTGGGGACTGACGTTGCCAGGATGCACAGATACCTCAGCGCTAACTTGGCCATCCCGGGGAGAGATGGCAAAGTGAGCGGAGTGAGCGTTTGGAAATCCCGCTTCTAGCTCACTGAGCGGTTGTCCAATGACCATGTAGCCTACATGAAAAACAAACCGTTTTTAAAGTACAGTAATATACAAATGTTAATACAAGACAGTGCAATCTCATTATACAAATGTACTGTATGTATTTTCTATATAGTGAAGATATATTGTAATGTTAACACACTTAAAAGATTCCATGTGGTCACACAACGAAAGGCTATAGGCTATAACGTAATACAAAAACAATGAACTAAATGTTTTAATTGATCGTTTTATAACTCGGTCTAACCAGTAGATAGTGTACGCACCTCGTTCCTTTCTGTTCGCATTTGCACGCATACAATAGTCTTTGCGAAAAAGAGCCTGTCTTTTCAGATTCCATAAAGACTCATCTGCAGGGAAGTAACCTACACACGTAGAGGCTCATTAGGCTGGGCATGTCCCGACCGTGTGAAGTCAGCGCGACTGGAGCGGTAGCCTACTGGAGCGATATTGAGCATGAGCCTTCTGGGCCGATAGCACTCACATACTCTGCCCGGGGAACCTGATTCCTCGTCATGATTACTTTTGAAATCAAAACAGAAACTTGCAGGTAACTGAGTATTGCCCTTGGGTGGTAAAATATTGAGATGCTGTCACAGCTAAATTAATTTAATTGCTTAAAAAAAATGTATACGCAACCTGCATTAGTTTAATCGATAACAATTTAACGTGATCGACGAAATTCTTATGATCAATTGTCGATCGTCGATTAATCATGCCCATCCCTAGTCTGTAGTTATTAAAATTATGTAAATCACCAGATTTATATTATGGTATGATTTTCACTACTTTCATTTTATCCGGAAATACCCCTGTTTTCAATGATAGACTATAAATAAATGTTAATGGATCCACAATTCCATCTATTACTGATTTTACTAAAGACATATCAATATCATTCCAATCCTTTGTAGACATTGTAAATAAAAGTAGGAATAAAACTTCAATCTCTTTACTCTCTACAGTTCCCAAGAAGATTGATTTTGGGTTACTTTCCTCCTGTTCCATCTCCAAGCCCTTCATCCCTACACATTTTATATCTCTAGCCAGTGTGGGGCCCACATTGACAAAGAACTCATTAAACTTATCAACCACCTCATTCATATTTTTCAATGTCTTGTCATTTACTGTGAAATGTCTTGTCATTTACATTGCAAAACAAGATTGCAAAATAGACGAATGTTAGGTTTTGTCACAAACAACTTTAATTAAAATAGCTATACACTGTGTTCCAAAATATTATGCAAATTGGAATTAAGTGTCATAAACATTAAATATTTTGATTTTCAATCAAACTCATGGATGGTATTGGGTCTCCGGGCTTTTTGGATCACTGAAATCAACTTCAGACACCTGAGATAATTAGTTTGCCAGGTGAGCCCAATTAAGGGCTTCATTATTGAGCTCACAGTACCCTGGGAGGACGCAGTAGATGAGGCTTATGAGCGAAAACATCTGCGCTATGCCGATCTAGCTGCCGAAGCACGGCATCATGGCTGGAACACAGAAGTTCGACCAGTGGAGGTGGGCTGCAGAGGTTTTGTGGCAACATCTACAACCAGACTTCTTAGAGACCTGGGAATTAAGGGCCAGAGCCAGCGTTCGGCAATCAGGGCTGTATCAGAGGCGGCAGAAGGCAGCAGTCAATGGCTCTGGATAAAGAGAAAAGACCCCAGCTGGGCCCCGAAGTGAGAGGGCCAGGAGGTATGCGGTCAACAATGCTTGACTCAGGGAGGAGGACGCCCCTGCCATGCATAGTCCCATGGGATGTTGGCTATTAACAACAAGGCAACTCCTATGACTAATTGGGAATGGGACCCAAGCGCGGGTTTGATCACCCTGTCGCTGGCCGCCTGTGGGGAGGGTGTATAGTGTGAAAGGCCGAAACACCCTAGGAACCAAAGGTACACTACTGACGATGCGCTCCCCAAATTTCATCAGGCTCACTGTTCACAAACTCTTGGAAGTGCTTGCACAAAGGATAGTAACATCTCATCCTGTGTTCTTGGAATCTAAGGGAAAACTACTTAAGAAGGATGTTACACATTCTTAAGCAGGCCACAGGTTTCAAGAAATATGGCAAAGAAAAAGGATCTCTCTGCTGTGGAAAAGCATCAAATAGTGTAATAACTTGGACAAGGTATGAAAACAGTTAATATTTCATGAAAACTTAAGCGTGATCATCGTATTGTGAGGAGATGTGGCTGATTCAGAGCACAGATGGATTCGTGCAGATAAAGGCATAATGAGGAAGGTTACTGCCAGACAAATTCATCGGATTAAGAGAGCAGCTGCTAAAATGCCATTACAAAGCAGCAAACAGGTATTTGAATCTGTTGGTGGAGATGGCGGAGTCATGTTATGACTCGGAATCATAGGAAGAGAGCTGGTAGGCCCTTTTAGGGTCCCTGGAGGTGTGAAAATGACCTCGGCAAAGTATATAGAGCTTTTGACTGACCTCTTTCTTCCATGGTACAAAAAGAAGAACCGTGCCTTCTGTAGCAAAATCATCATCATACTTGACAATGCACCATCTCATACTGCAAAGAATATCTCTGTGTCATTGGCTGCTATGGGCATAAAAGGAGAGAAACTCATGGTGTGTCCCCAATCAAAGACCTATGAGGGTGGGAGGCAGTGTATGTATGTATGTGTGTGTGTGTGTGTGTGTGTGTGTGTGTGTGTGTGTGTGTGTGTGTGTGTGTGTGTGTGTGTGTGTGTGTGTGTGATTTAATCATGAGAATTAGGGGATTTACCCTGTTGAAGTCATGCAGGATGTAGGCAGGGTCTCCTTGGGCAAATCGAGGGGGTGGTACGCTGATGGCAGCCATGTTGTCAGAGATCTCAACTTCCTCTTCCACACGAGGCAGATAGTAGGGTTGGCCTTCTGCTGCCGCCCCACTGGACACCTCGCTGAACTGCAGGGTCCCATGGTACATCCTCTACACAACCACAAAGTCCAGGAGTGTCGAAAAATGGTACAACTTTAGGAACAAAATAGGAAAGAAGTGTAGCACACAATGGCTCCATATGTAAATCTTAATTTATTGATAACGTTTCGGCCCTCAAGCCTTCATCAAACCAGCAATCCTTAATTTAGGAATACCGCCACACACACACAGCAGCGGGCAGTACCTTGGGTGTGTAGTATCTGTACAGGCAGGCTGCTCCTACAATGATCCCAGACAGAATGAAGGCAAGTCCCAGCAGAGTGAGGAGACATCTCCCTGTAGACTCCTGGTCACTGCTGCTAGCTGCACATTTTGGTGCCTCTGGGTCCTACACACGCGCACGCATAAACACACGCACGCGCACAAACACAAGACGCGCACACAGTGTAGCAACGTGCCCAGATAGATTGCAAAGCGGTAGAGGATGCAACATTTCGTTAAAAAAATGTGTAAAAATGTGCAACAATTTCAAAGTAAACCACATAACCTAAGCCATCATTTTACTTGTCTTTGCAACACTCGATCTAACGCGTTATTGCCCCTGGCTGGCTGATGTCAACATTATAAAATGGGCGGTCCAATCGCAAATTATAGCAATTTCACATAGAAATTAATTTGTTTTCTATCAGCAATGAGCGTCTAAGTTTTTGCCCAGTGTAATGCGGGCCGTTTCCAGTAGGTCTAGTGTACTGGGGTTTGATCAGGTCGTCCTGTGGCCGGAGAAGGTCTCCCCTTTCCGCAAACAACCCAAAGCCATGTCCAGATAGAAAACCATGTTCTTACCTTTTCCGAGACCAGCCCAGTGTCTTTCCCTTGCAGAGCCTTCTGCGCTAGAGCAGAGTTAAAAGCAAGCTTCACCATGATGCGACAGAAACACTATTATTATTATATGATAATTTATCACTGGTTATTATAGCACGAACTATGTATCTTTCGTGTACCGCTGCTCCGTTATTCTGTGACGCACTTTTTATTAGACCTCAGTGAGCGTGACCACACTTATGTGAAGCTAGTGGATCCATAGCCTTTCCTCATTTCGCCTTCAGAATAAAAGAGCTTGATTTTATGCGATGAAAATTGATTAACAACAAAGAAAACATGACACATTTAGAAAATATACCAGTAAACTTTATTAGAATAGTGTGACATATTTAGTAACTTTTAGTATTTTTAATAGAACAATTAACATTTGCAGTCTGGATCGCTTAAAATTAATTATACAGTCCTGTGTAATGATAGCTACATTAAGGATTCTATGTGTAATTGTGCATATGGCACAGATATTGGACTGGACAGAAAAAATGAAAGAATGTGGAAAATGAAATATAAAACATTGTGAACCAAATAATGAAATAAACAATATACAGTTATTTATATCCGCCATTGACGCAACTCTCTCTCAAAGGTTCTGATGTTAAACCTAGAATCCTTAATGTAGCTAACATATTATATAGCTTATTATACATTTAAGCGATCGAGATTGCAAATGTAAATTGTCTTATTAAAATATTATAAGTTAGCAAAATATGTCATACCATTCTTGTAAATTTTACTTGTATATTTTTTAAACGTATAATGTTTTCGTTATAATCATGCGCTATTATTCTAAAGGCGAAATGAGGAAAGGAATCCACTAAAGAAGCTAGCTTCACATACGTCTTGACCACAGTGGGTTCCGGTCACATGCTTCTAGTTTGTCATTTGCATAAAAGGCAGCCGCATGTGGATACGTCACTAAGCGTCATTGCAAGCGAAATTGAATTCAAATCAAAACCAAACAACATATATATATATATATATATATATATATATAAATCCGAAATACATTTAAATAATAACAAACCAATATTTCCAAACAGGTGTATTCCAAATACGATGCATTTATAAGTAGGGCTTCCGATTTACATGTTATATGCTTATTCACCAATGCTGTTGGTGGTGGATGAGGTGGGCTTTCCCCCTCACTGTGTAAAGCGCTTTGGGTTCTTGAAAAGCGCTATATAAGCTGAACGAATTATTATTATTATTATAATGCCAAGCAAAACACGAGATTGCTAAGACATGTGACCAAGTGGGCGGCAACGTCATTAAAACGCAATGAATTATAGGTATATTTGGCTGGTTTACATAGGCTGGCATAGCAGGCTAGTGTTCTGGCATGAAAATAATCAAAACTTAGCCTGAAAAACAGAATCCTACAAAATGCAGCGTGCTAAAACAAACATTTTCGGACCGTACCGCCTACAACAAAATCCTAATGCAAAGACGAGATATGATGAGAAAATAAAGGGAATGAAAGGACTGGATCCTTAAGAACCTAGCGACTGGTCAAGGGCCGGCGGGACATCAACCTATTGGCTGTTGCCCAACTACCAGCACCCATATACACTCACCTAAAGGATTATTAGGAACACCCGTTCAATTTCTCCTTAATGCAATTATCTACTCAACCAATCACATGGCAGTTGCTTCAATGCATTTAGGGGTGTGGTCCTGGTCAAGACAATCTCTTGAACTCCAAACTGAATGTCAGAATGGGAAAGAAAGGTGATTTAAGCAATTTTGAGCGTGGCATGGTTGTTGGTGCCAGACAGGCCGGTCTGAGTATTTCACAATCTGCTCAGTTACTGGGATTTTCACGCACAACCATTTCTAGGGTTTACAAAGAATGGTGTGAAAAGGGAAAAACATCCAGTATGCGGCAGTCCTGTGGGCGAAAATGCCTTGTTGATGCTAGAGGTCAGAGGAGAATGGGCCGACTGCTTCAAGCTGATAGAAGGGCAACTTTGACT
>JACXGM010026434.1:0-14876 GCA_016801145.1 Umbra pygmaea
TAACCCACAGAACTGATCCCTAACCCACAGAACTGATTCTTAACCCACAGAACTGATTCTTAACCAACATAACTGATCCCTAACCAACATAACTGATCCCTAACCCACATAACTGATCCGTAGCCCACAGAACTGACAGCATCAAAAGACAGAGCTTTTAAAGTCACTGTGATAGGTTTCTGTTTCAGCTCTGACAATAACACTTGGTTTGGTAAAAGGATGAAGAGGTGGAAGTTAGGAGGCTGTAGCCTGTATGCGTTGGGAATCAATGGGTATAAATCAGGAGAAATTATCATTAAACAACAGAGGAAACAATCCCAGATTGTGCCTTTAAGACTGTCACTCCGCCCTGACTGGAAAAGGTCATGTCTCTGTGGGCCAATTACAAGGTGCTGCAGTAACCTTCTCTGGATCACGGCACATAGATTTCCTGTTTCCTTTCTTTAAAGTGAAGCTGGGGTTTAGTGTTTATGTTTGACCCACTCCCAGCAGCTTCATAAATCAGACTGGGAGCCCATTAAAAAAGGAACTAGGAGAACAGCATGAATATTTGAAATGTTACACAATCACACAAGGGGCCTGTATAATGGATGCTTGCGCTAGCTTTTTCACTTCTTTTTAAGTAGACGTTGGAAGGAGAGAGAGGACATACAGTAGCTGAGGCACAGAGGCTAAATATACAATCAGTGTGTCTGGTCAATCGAGGGTTGCCACATCTGAACCTGCTTATGACTTATTTCCAGGCAGTTTAACTAAGAACACAAGAATCTCAATTTTAGCAACTGCCTGGAGTGTGTGTAGGGGAAGACGAAGATATATAATGTATGAGATTAGGTTGCCATGACAGCATGGTCATTTCTTTCAATTATATTCATATATACATGCAGTCCGAAATTGTCACTCTTCTATATTCACAACATCATAAGGAATTCTCTCGACCCCACCAACAAACTTGCTGCATACAAGAAGTAGAATGAAACTCCAGAGTAAAATAGCCAACTTAATGTTAGGTATAAAAATAACTAAAATATTTTTGAAAAGCTGTTGGGGTGCTAAATTAATCAATTAAATTATTTTACAAGTTGTCACTTAGAGTTCATACAGATACCTATCCTTAAGAATTTTGACCCCCTTTCGCCTTCAGAACTGCCTTAATTCTACGTGGCATTGATTCAACAAGTTGCTGAAAGCATTCTTTAGAAATGTTGGCCCATATTGATAGGATAGCATCTTGCAGTTGATGGAGATTTGTGGGATGCACTTCCAGGGCACAAAGCTCCCGTTCCACCACATCCCAAAGATGCTCTATTGGGTTGAGATCTGGTGACTGTGGGGGCCATTTTAGTACAGTGAACTCATTGTCATGTTCAAGAAACCAATTTGAAATGAGTCGAGCTTTGTGACATGGTGCATTATCCTGCTGGAAGTAGCCGTCAGAGGATGGGTATATGGTGGCCATAAAGGGATAAACATGGTCAGAAACAATGCTCAGGTAAACAGTGGCATTTAAATGATGCCCAACTGGCACTAAGGAGCCTAAAGTGTGCCAAGAAAACATCCCCAAACCATTACACCACAACCACCAGCCTGCACAGTGGTAACAAGGCATGATGGATCCATGTTCTCATTCTGTTTCCGCCAAAATCTGACTCTACCATCTGAATGTCTCAACAGAAATCAAGATTCATCAGACCAAGCAACATTTTTCCAGTCTTCAACTGTCCAATTTTGGTGTGCTCTTGCAAATTGTAGCCTCTTTTTCCTATTTGTAGTGGAGATGAGTGGTACCCAGTGGAGTCTTCTGCTGTTGGAGCCCATCCGCCTCAAGGTTGTGCATGTTGTGGCTTCACAAATGCTTTGCTGCATACTTCGGTTGTAGCCTCTCATCAAATCCAGTCTTCCTCCATAACTGGTATACGTATCTCTGGTCATGCCATGCCCCTCTCCACAACTGTCACCAATCTTGGTGTAAGATTGGATCCACAACTTACCTTCGAAGCCCATATCAAAAACCTCTGCAAGATTTCTTTCTACCATCTCAGAAATATTGCAAAACTCCGTCCCATACTGACCTTACTAGATGCTGAAAGGCTGGTCCATGCCTTTGTTTCCTCCAGACTGGATTACTGTAATGCACTTCTCATTGGGATCCCTAACAAAAGCATGCAGAGACTGCAGTAGTTTCAGAATAGCGCTGCAAGGATCCTGATGAGAGTGCGAAAATACGACCACATCACACATATCCTCTTTTCACTTCACTGGCTTCCTGTTTCTGCCAGGATCGAATATAAGGTCTCCCTTCTTACCTACCAGTGCATCTATGGAAATGCCCCCCCATCTGAAAGAACTACTCACCCCTGTAACTACAACTCAATCCATGTGTTCAACAAACTCAACCCGCCTCCTGCTCCCCAAGACTAAGCTCAGCACCATGGGAGATCAGGCTTTCTGTACTGCCGCTCCTCGGGTCTGGAATGCCCTCCCCGACCATATCAGGGCACCTTAAAATACTGAGACTTTTAAAAAAGGACTAAGCAGAACATTTGAGTTATGAGTTTTAATTAACCCTGCAAGATGCACTGTTTTTTTTTTTTTTTTGTATTTTATATTCATGTTCTCATCATGCTTTTATGCTCTTAAACTGTAGCACTTTGAGATTTGTTTCCAAATGTAAAGTGCAATACAAATAAAATGTATTATTATTGTTATTATTATGAAGCAGGCGGCCCATTCTCCTCTGAACTCTAGCACCAACAAGGCATTTTCGCCCACAGGACTGCCGCATACTGGAAGTTTTTCCCTTCTCACACCATTCTTTGTAAACCCTAGACATGGTTGTGCATGAAAATCCCAGTAACTGAGCAGATTGTGAAATACTCAGACCGGCCCGTCTGGCACCAACAACCATGCCACGCTCAACATTTCTTAAATCACCTTTCTTTCCCATTCTGACATTCAGTTTGGAGTTCAGGAGATTGTCTTGACCAGGACCACACACCTAAATGCATTGAAGCAACTTCCATGTTATTGGTTGAGTAGATCATTGCATTACGGAGAAATTGAACGGGTGTTCCTAATAATCCTTTAGGTGAGTGTATACTAGCGATGGGACGGTATGAAAATTTCATATCACGATTATAGTGACCAAAGTTATCACTATAATCAATATTATCACGGTTTTGTTAAAATTAGATGGAAATGTAAAAAAAACTGATACACACACACTAAAAACATTTCAACAAGTTTTATACTTGGAAATCAACAAACAACAAATTCAAATAGCAGCTATAAGCACTTTTTATTTAACTATAGTCTACCATTTAGTACTAAAGCCTACTATCCGATGTGATATAATTATGAATTCCCAAAAAATTGATGACTGATAATCTTGTTAGAATTAGGCAATAGCTTTACCATCTGCTGAAGTAAACGAAAGGGCTAGTTAACAGGATGAATTTTCACCTATGCTCTGAATTTGACTCTGTAATGGTATATTCTTGTAACACATACATTCATTGCTAATCATTTTATTTATTGTGACGGCAAACAGAATATCATCAATAAACTATTAATACTATAAAAAATAGTCCTATTCCTGATATTTGGTAGACTACCAGTTGCTGACAGGAATATTTTTTGCCTTAATAGGTGTTACTTACATGGTGGCTTGAATACTGTGCCAGTATACAGGTCCTTCTTAAGAAATTAGCATATTGTGATAAAGTTCATTATTTTCCATAATGTAATGATAAATATTAAACTTATATATATTTTAGATTCATTGCACACCAACTGAAATATTTCAGGTCATTTATTGTTTTAATACTGATGATTTTGGCATACAGCTCATGAAAACCGGCCTTAAGCTCATCCAGAGTGTTGGGTCTTGCGTCTCTCAACTTCCTCTTCACAATATCCCACAGATTCTCTATGGGGTTCAGGTCAGGAGAGTTGGCAGGCCAATTGAACACAGTAATACCATGGTCAGTAAACCATTTAGCAGTGGTTTTGGCACTGTGAGCAGGTGCCAGGTCGTGCTGAAAAATGAAATCTTCATCTCCATGAAGCTTTTCAGCAGATGGAAGCATGAAATGCTCCAAAATCTCCTGATAGCTAGCTGCATTGACCCTGCCCTTGATTTTTCACAGTGGACCAACACCAGCAGCTGACATGGCACCCCAGACCATTACTGACTGTGGGTACTTGATACTGGACTTCAGGCATTTTGGCATTTCCTTCTCCCCATTCTTCCTCCAGACTCTGGCACCTTGATTTCCGAATGACATCCAAAATTTGCTTTCATCCGAAAAAAGTACTTTGGACCACTTAGCAACAGTCCAGTGCTGCTTCTCTGTAGCCCAAGTCAGGCACTTCTGCCGCTGTTTCTGGTTCAAAAGTGGCTTGACCTGGGGAATGCGGCACCTGTAGCCCATTTCCTGCACACGCCTGTGAATGGTGGCTTTGGATGTTTGTACTCCAGACTCAGTCCACTGCTGCCGCAGGTCATCCAAGGTCTGGAATCGGTCCTTCTCCACAATCTTCCTCAGGGTCCGGTCACCTGTTGTCATTGTGCAGCGTTTTTTGCCACACTTTTTCCTTCCCACAGACTTCCCACTGAGCCTTGATACAGAACTCTGGGAACAGCCTATTTGTTCAGAAATTTCTTTCTGTGTCTTACCCTCTTGCTGGAGGGTGTCAATGATGGCCTTCTGGGCAGCAGTCAGGTCGGCAGTCTTACCCATGATTGCAGTTTTGAGTAATGAAACAGGCTGGGAGTTTTTTAAATCCTCAGGAATCTTTTGCAGGTGTTTTGAGTTAATTAGTTGATTCAGATGATTAGGTTAATAGCTCGTTTAGAGACCCTTTTCATGATATACTAATTCTTTGAGATAGGAATTTTGGGTTTTCATAAGCTGTATGCCAAAAACATCAGTATTAAAACAATAAATGACCTGAAATATTTCAGTTGGTGTGCAATGAATCTAAAATATATATATGTTTAATTTTTATCATTACATTATGGAAAATAATGAACTTTATCACAATATGCTACAATATACAAATCATCACCCACAAGCACTAAAGGAAATAAATAATTGCATGAACATTCTAGAATTGGTGGATAGATGGAGGCTTAAATAACCTAGAATGATAAGATATACATGGCGGAGGCTTAACCAAGCTAGTCGTCTTGATTATTTTTTGACGTCATTTTCTCTTGCACCGAACGTTAAGAAAGTGTTGATAGGGGAAAGAATGAGGTCGGATCATCATATAATTGGCATCTATATTGTTCTTACAGAAGTTCCACGGGGAAGAGGGTACTGGAAATTTAATCAAAGCTTACTGGAGGATAACTCCTTTTTAGCCAGGACTAAACAATTTATAGTAGAATTTTTTGAACATAACATAGGTACAGCAGACCTGTGGGATGCCTTTAAATGTGCCTTTAGAGGCCATGCAATTCAGTACTCCTCCTTGAAAAAAAGGCAATTCATATTAAAAGAGTCCATACTATCCAAAGAAATTGCAGACATAATAGCTCAGATTGACAACAGTAACAGCTACAATATGGAGTTTCAGAATAAGTTGGAGGATAAACAAAAAGAAATGGAGGAACTCATACAAGAAAGATCAAACATAATTTATTACAAAAACAAAGCAAGTTGGATGGAATATGGAGAAAAATGTACATCTTTTTTCTTAAATCTTCAACATAGGAATGCCACCAAGAAGAATATATTGAAATTAGTCACTAATGAAGGATCCACTTATGACTCGCCAAATGAAATACTGGAGCAGGAAGTAAAATACTTCAAACAGATGTTTTCCTTTCAGTCTTCTCCAGTACCTTTAACAGATATTAATTGTATGAGTTTTTTCCCTGATAATAACTTAAAACTAACAACTACGCAAAGAGACTCATGCAAAGGACTAATTACTGAAGAGGAAATGCTTGAAGCTATCAAAACATTTAAACATGGAAAAACTCCCGGACTGGATGGCATCCCAGTAGAGGTATACCAAACGTTTTAAACGTATTAAGAGGTCCATTATTAACATGTTTTAATCATTCATATGTAAACGGTAGATTATCAGACACACAACAAGAAGGCCTGATCTCATTATTATTAAAACAGGACCCAAGCGGAGCATATAAAGACCCTGTATATTTAAAAAACTGGAGACCTCTTACACTGCAATGCTGCGATGCCAAAATATTAGCCAAATGCATAGCTCTTAGAATTAAGAATGTTTTATCAGATATTATTAATCCTAATCAGACAGGCTTTATGCATGGACGTTACATTGGAGACAATATAAGACAAGTTTTAGAAACAATAGAACACTATGAACTATCAGGACTATTGGGCCTAGTTTTCATAGCTGATTTTGAAAAAGCCTTTGATAAAGTTCGATTAGACTTTATATATAAATGTTTGGATTATTACAATTTTGGAGACTCTCTTATAAAATGGGTTAAAATTATATATAGTAACCCTAGATGTAAAATTATAAATAATGGCTATATCTCGCAAGATTTCAATCTGTCAAGAGGAGTTAAGCAGGGCTGTCCATTGTCGGCTTACCTTTTTACTGTTGCAATTGAAATGTTAGCCAATAAAACCAGAACTAACAACAACATTAAGGGCATGGAAATCCATGGCTTAAAAACAAGGTATCTATGTATGCCGATGACTCATGTTTCCTTTTGCAACCACAGTTGGAATCACTAAATAGCCTCCTAAAGGATCTCGATACCTTCTCAAATATATCTGGATTAAAATCTAATTACGATAAGTGTACTATATTACGTATTGGAGCACTAACAGATTCAGATTTTATATTACAGTGTAGATTACCAATAAAGTGGGCTGATGGGGATGTAGACATACTGGGTATACATATACCATATGAAAGATCAAGTTGTATTCAAGAAAACTATTTAACAAAACTAGCTAAAATAGATACAATATTGCTACCCTGGAAAGGACAGCACCTATCTATTTGTGGTAAAATCACCTTAACCAACTCTCTCATTGTATCACAGTTTACCTATATGCTTATGGGTTTGCCTACTCCCAATGACATGTTTTTTAAATTATATGAACAAAAGATATTTAACTTTATATGGAATGGTAAGCCAGACAAAATAAAAAGAGTATACTTGTATAATGAATACAAACACGGAGGTCAAAAGTTATTGAATATTGAATTGGATCTTTCATTAAAAGCATCAGATATACAAAAGGTATACCTGCATCCTAACTGGTTCACTAGTAAGCTAATAAGAGTATTTCACCCATTGTTCAGTAAGGACCTATTTCCATTTCTACAAATTACAACTGATAATTTTCAGATATTGGAAAAGGAAATCATTTCTAAGATGTCGTTATTTTTCAAACAAGCCATGAAAAGTTGGTTGCAATTCCAATTTAATCCACCTGAAAATAGGGACCAAATTTTACAACAATTATTGTGGCTAAATTCTCATATACTAGTTGATAAAAAGCCTGTATACTTTGACAAGATGTTTGGAAAAGGAATAATGTTTGTAAATGACATTAAAAATGAAGCCGGGGGAGTGATGCCTTACATACAGTTAACAAAAACATATGGAGACGTGCTCTCTTCAAAAATATAATCAACTAACCACAGCATTACCACATACTTGGAAGAAGAAAATACAAGGGGGGAAAAGGTCTGATCTTGTCTGTCAACCATGTATTAAAGATCTCACATGGATGAGGAAAATATGGATAAACAAAGAAATATATCTATTCCATCTAAGAACAAAAAAACTGGTTGCTTTTCCACATAATCTACAAAATAGCTGGGAAGAAATTTTTGATGTTCCGATCCCGTGGCATAACGCATTTGGATTAATACGCAAAACAACACCAGACTCAAAAAATTTGAATATTTCAATTCAAGTTATTATACAAAATATTGGCAACAAATAGAAATCTATACAAGTGGTGAATACAATCTTCCCAACTCTGCAGATTTTGCTCTTTTTTGGTACTGTCCTTATGTTGCATGTTTTTGGTCACAGGTACAAGAATGAATGAATAAATGCAATATTTGTTTTGAATTAACATTACAAATAGCAATACTTGGAGACTTAAAATGTAGTAGTCAGACAATTAATAATATGATAATTATTTTAGCAAAAATATTTATCTTTAATTCCAAATTGGTGGAGTCATTGAAAATAGAAAGGTTTCATAATTATGTGAAGCAGCACAGTACAGTAGAAATTTACATGGCCAATAGAAACCCAATATGGCTTTGGTTAAGAGATAGATGGACAGTGTTGGGTGTGGATGAGGGGTGGATCAAGTGAAACTGGGATCTGTAAAACGCAGAAGATTTGCAAATATTGTAAAAACAACACAAAATGTATAAGCTAGAGCTAAATATTAAAATGGCACAATGTAATTGGTCTTAACTTTTGGTCACGGGTAAGTAAAGGTTAGGATGGGTCTAAAATATAGAAAGCAATAATATAAAAAAGAAATTGGGATTGGAAATGATGCACATTTTAGAACGAAGACAATGCTGTTGTCAAATACTGAAGCTGACACTTCCCCATAAAAAAAGATTAAAAAATAAAATTGTGCTGGTAGGAAATCACACAGGCATATTGTCATTAAGCAGAGTGCTGCTGTGCGCCGTAGAGAATGGTCGCATGGACAATGGCTCAGCTCACTCAGAGATGATAGTGGACTTTAGGAAGCAGCAGAGGGAGGGTCCTGCCCCCATACACATCGATGGAGCTGAAGTCGAGAGAGTTTCAGAGTTCAAGTTCCTCGGTGTGTTCATCAGCGACAACCTCACATGGTCCAGACAGACAAACTCGGTAACAAAAACCGCCCAAAAGCGCCTATACTTCCTGAGGAGACTCAAGAAGTTTGGCATGTCTGTCAGGATTTTAACAAACTTCTACAGGTGCACCATTGAGAGCATCCTCTCAGGCTGCATTACAGCCTGGTACGGCAGCTTCTCCGCTGCTGATCGTAAGGCCCTTCAGAGGGTGGTAAAGTCAGCGGAGGGCATCATTGGCTGCTGCCTCCCCTCCGAGCAGGGCATCTACCATAAGCGATGCCTTAGGAAAACGAAGAACATCCTCAAAGACCACAGCCACCCAGGCCGTGATCTTTTCTCACTACTGCCGTCCGGTAGACGTTACCGGAGCATCAAGGCACGGACCACCAGACTTAAAAACAGTTTCTTCCCCCAGGCCATTCGCTGCTCAACATGGAACACAGACACTAATTGCAAATCGTCAGTTGAGCACTAACACTCTGGTCACTCTATGCTCTCTACATCTGATGTAGCAGAATTCAAATGCACCTTTAAAAGCAATAATTCCATGCCAAATCTATAATATTTACTACTTCTACTGTTGTACATTTCCCGGACCACTGCTCAGTACATAGCATTTTATTATTATTATTACTATTGTCATTATTATTTTAAAATTCTTAGATTGTTATAATTCTTGTTTATAAGCCCACTGCATAGAATCGCCGTGCCATGTCAAAAGAAATTTTTCTGCATAGGATGATGTATGTTATTCGATGCATATGATAAATAAACAACTTTGACTTTGACTTTGACTTTGAGGTCTCATAAGAAATAACTTCAGTTCTGACGTCCATAAGTCCATAGTGGTTTAGCATTTTGAGATCCATTCATAGATCCAAATGTATAAAATATCATTGTGTCCATGGGCAAGGAACTTCACCCTAAGTTGCTCCGGGGGAATGTCCCTTTGGATAAGAGCGTCTGCTAAATTACTAAAAATGTACTCTACAGGTGTAATAACCTTTAGAAATGCATTTAATATTAAGAAAAAAATTTCTATAGTCAGCAGCATAGAGCCCTGTATTGCACTGCTGGTTTGCTTCTAAAGCTAAGCAGGGTCAGACCTGGTTAGTCCCTGGATGGGAGACCAATGATGCTGGAAGTGGTGTTGGAGGGCCAGTAGGGGGCACTCTTCCATCCGGTCTAAAGATCATTCCCAATGCCCCAGGGCAGTGATGGGGACATCTGCCCTGCGTAGGGTGCTGTGTTTTGGATGTGATGTTAAATGGGTGTCTCACTATTCGTAAGTGTAGGGGTGTTAACACTGGTGTACTGGACACATTTCAAATCTGGCCCTCATACCATTATGGTAACCTAATCATCCCTATCTCTCAATTGGCTCATTCATTCTCCTCTCCCCCTCCTCTCCCTCCCTTCCCCCAGGCCGTTATTCCAAATGAGAAAGTGTTCTAAGACAACTTGCCTGGTAAAATAATGGTCAAAATAATATATTTCTTTATATTTAATTTTTGGGGGGGAAGCATGTCCCCGGATCTCTTAAGCATAAGGGGTTTTTTGTGGTTAACTAGTCAAACCTTATTAGCTCCTTGACTTAACTAGTCAAACCTAATTGGCTCCTTGACCTAACAAGTCAAACCTAATTGCTCCTCATGTCTTTTATGTAAAATGAGAATGTGTTTACAGTTTACATATTTGATAAAGTAAGGGTGTGCTTTAGTTTCTCTCTGTCTCTTGAAGAAGTAGGAGCTCTTTAGCTCCACAGTACTGTTTTTCCTCCAGGACTCTTGACAGGTAAGAAGTAAGGTGAACTAGGGGAGTGGAGCTTTAGAGGATAGACTATAGGAAACATTACAATACATCTAAATTAAGTGAATTCATTATTTGTATTAGTTACACTTGATAATATATAATCATTTTTAAAGGGGTTCATGAAGTACATGTATAACTGCTCAAATCATACTTTGTTTTAAAATTGTACACCTATTTACATTAATGAATAAGTTACCAATCTTTTTAACTAAAAAAATACCTAATGACAGACGTAGGAACACATGATTTGTTAATTTAAAACGGATTAAATATTCATTGCATTAATGTTTTTTATGACATTTTAAATATAGGAAAAGCCATTTAGATTGGACAATTATTATAGTATTATTGACACTATGTAGACCATGAAGAGTTGTGCTTCCACAGTGTTTGTCATTGGCCATGCACCTGTCTATATGATATAAATTATGCATTTTAAGCTGTTTGAAAGAATCAAAGCTTAAGCACTGGTATGTGAATTTACTGAAATATATGACTAAATTATGGCTTTGTTCCACCATGTAAATTCTATTGTTCAGAGGTATTTACCCCTTTCAGGGTTTGGCTAATTTACTGTCAAACAGATATGGGTGAACCAGAAAGTGACATCATCTGTAACATAATGCATTTACTGTAATCATTTTCTCTAATTGACATAGTTTCATAGAGAAATATATATATATATATATATATATATATATACATATACATATATTTATATATATACATATATATACATATACATACATATACAGTCCATTGCGAAAGTATTCGGCCACCTTGAACTTTTCGACATTTTGCCACATTTCAGGCTTCAAACATAAAGATATGAAACTGTAATTTTTTTGTGAAGAATCAACAACAAGTGGGACACAATCATGAAGTGGAATGAAATTTATTGGATATTTCTAACTTTTTTTGACTGTAGTCCATGTACAAAAGTAAAACATTTTTATTTTCGTATTATACAGGTACAAATACCAGGACCAAGATATTTTTGTCTGAAAGTGAAAATAAACCAGACATTTTACATACAAGCGTTGTCCTACAACCATGTTTAAGTATGTGCCAAACACAAACACTGGGCCGTATTCAGAGGTGAATACATGTCTGAACAATTCAGTTACCATTTGAATTAACTCAAAGGAAACAAAATGTAGAGTTTTTTAAATCCCCAGATGCAACTGCAGAACACTGAATAACGTAGCCAAAACATCAGTTCATCCTTTATCTTGGCTTTACTTTACAAATCCTGATGAGTCCGTATGAAACATGTGGTGTGGTTGTTTACCACAGAGCTGAAGTTGTTGGGCATTTGGTAGGCAAGGGGAAGGAGGAACAGTCTGTTTAAAAGCATTTGTGAATGACGATGGAGGGGCCAGACCCATGGTACTCCTGCTTGCTGATCCACATCTGCTGGGAGGTGGACAGAGAGGCCAGGATGGAACCTCTATTTATGAACTGTATGAGAAGCAGATAAATGAGGTTCTCTCATCTAAACTGTTAACAGACCCAGATAGCAAACAGTAATTGAAACTATGTTAAATCAACATTCCGTTGTCAACATTAAGTCATTGAATCAACAACAAAATCTGATGTTGATTCTACATCATTTTGCACCCTGTTTTAATATTGAAACAACGTTGAAATCCTGTCCATAGATCAACGGACTTTCAATGGTATTTCAATTAACGGGAATATTGAATCAATGTAAAAATTTCAACTAAACTAAGGATCAACGTGATTTCAATGGAATTTCAATCATCATTAAGCCATAGAAAATGATTGCTAGGCATACGTAAATGCCCTAAATTAAATAGCCTATAATGAATATCCTGCTTTATCTACAGCCAGCATGTTATAAAGTGATGGAACATTTGAAAGCATGTATGCCTATATCCTAGCCTAAAACACTGACCACATCACACTATTTAAAGTAAAAACAAATTCATTTAATTTGCCTATTTTTTCATTTTTTGACCTCTTTAGCCTATTTACACTTCTTGGTCCTCTGAGGTCTGACTGGTATGTCATCCAGGCCTTCCTGCTCAGTCTGGCACATAGTGCAGCCACTTTTGCACAGCCTGGGCAAAAGTAAATTGGGTGACGGCAGCTGTCCCCATCTGCTGTGTAAGAGCATCTAAAACAGAAAATACAAGAACATTGCAAAAAATTTGCGATCAATTTAAACAGAACACCCACATACACTGAACAAAAATATAAATGCAAGACTTTTGTTTTGCAGAAATGAAAAAAAAAAATGTTTTGCCTACTTGGTGTGCAATAGTGATCTGTAAGAGAACAGAGAAGACAAAAGTCAGTGACAGCAATTTTTACAGCGTGATTGTACTTTGTTTTGCAGAAATGAAAAAAAAAACTGAGAAGAGAACAGAGAAGACAAAAGCGAACAGAGAAGGAAAAAAGTCAGTGACAGCAATTTTTACAGCGTGGTTGTACTTTGTTTTGCAGAAATGAAAAATTTTTTTTTTGCTTACTTAGTGTGCAATAGTGATCTGTAAGAGAACAGAGAAGACAAAAGTCAGTGACAGCAATTTTTACAGCGTGATTGTACTTACACATATGTACTCAGGTAACCAAATGTTTCCCCTTATATTCCCCCAATATTTGTATCTGCTGTATCATTATTTGGTTAAGAAGTCTGAACACACATTTATATATTTTCTTTATATTTAGATTGTGATACAAAACCAATGAACAAATCTAAATGATCGATATCTTTTACAATTGTTAATAAACAATGTTTTTCCCATCAAACTATTTTAAGTTTTTTAAACACACAATAAAATGTTATTTGATTATAATCCACTAGCTTTAAAATGAATTTGATGAACTATTATTTCATGCATTGGAAAGAGCGCTATTATTTTGAAAATCAGTCCCTAGTGTCGCTGAAAGAATCATAATCTATCTAGTGCTAGCCTTACTGCCTTTCAAGCGAGACTAGTCTTGCAGCTAACAGCACTATGCTAGCGTTGGTGCGGGTGTTCACCGGCGGTCAGAAGAAATAGCGGTGCTGTGTTAATAAGAAGAAGAAAAGGTTTTATTTATATAGCACCTTTCCATAGCTCAAGGTCGCTTTACATCGTAATAGATTTCACGGCATATATCCTCCTCTAATGTATCCTACTTAGCAATTTGTATAATACAGACATGTATTTTTAGCTAGCTATCAAAAAAAAGGCTGGACTCTGAGGTTTTGCTAACTTATTGTAACCTGTTGGAAGCGAACAACGATAGCCATCATATGCACAACGTTACATTAGCTTTGGCAGATTTTGACATTGGTTTAACAAAATCTATTTCAATGCCTGCAGCACTGGGTTACACTAACCATCATATAAACGAGTAACAGTATGATTTGGTACAATTCATTAATATTGAACATTACATCAGCAAAAGCTTACCTGATCGTATGTGTCCCAAGGGTCCAAAAATGAGATGTGTCTGGTGCATGACGTTGGTCTGCCACCCAATATCTCGCGGTCAACCAAAACTCGATGGATTTTCAATCACATTTCCCGGTCAACTATATATCGATGCATTTTCAATCATATTTCCCGGTCAACTATATGCGATGGCATTTCAACAACAAGTCGTTCCCCGGTCAACTGTAAATCAATGACTTTTCAACACATTCGCAATAATGCCCGGTAAACCAAATATCAATGCTTAATCAATTATAAGGATAACTAAATCAATGTTGTTCCAATGTTGTTGCCATCAACATTAATAACGTCAGGTTGTCAGATTTCATCGATATGGAAATGGTGATTCAACATTTATTTTGCATTGAAATTTCAATATCAACCATAATGATGATTCAGATGGAAAATCAATATTTATTCAATGTTGGCTTGCTATCTGGGGACTTACAACTTGTGCAAAAACATAGAATATGACAATATAAAAATAACAAAACAGTCACCAGTAGTAGTAGTTTTACAAATTGAGATTATCATTAAGCAGAGGTCATGTTAGCCAAAATGCGGAAACAGCAATCTCAAAAACAAGCAGTTACTGACCTTAAACTTCAAGAATATATATTACATTTTAATTAATGTCTAATAAAGAGAGAACTCCCACTCTCGGAAAACATCCAGCTTCTGAACTGGTTGCAGTTCCACCAGTGTTGCCAACTATTTTCAATGGAAAGTAGCTAAAGCCTCTCTCTCTCTCTCTCTCTCTCTCTCTCTCTCTCTCTCTCTCTCTCTCTC
>JACXGM010026435.1:0-14876 GCA_016801145.1 Umbra pygmaea
TTGGCATAAACAGAATGAGAACATGGATCCATCATGCCTTGTTACCACTGTGCAGGCTGGTGGTGGTGGTGTAATGGTTTGGGGGATGTTTTCTTGGCACACTTTAGGCCCCTTAGTGCCAATTGGGCATCGTTTAAATGCCACGGCCTACCTGAGCATTGTTTCTGACCATGTCCATCCCTTTATGGCCACCATGTACACATCCTCTGACGGCTACTTCCAGCAGGATAATGCACCATGTCACAAAGCTTGAATCATTTCAAATTGGTTTCTTGAACATGACAATGAGTTCACTGTACTGAAATGGCCCCCAAATTCGCCAGATCTCACCCAAATGGAGCATCTTTGGGATGCACGTCCCCTGGATGTGCATCCCACAAATCTCCATCAACTGCAAGATGCTATCCTATCAATATGGGCCAACATTTCTAAAGAATGCTTTCAGCACCTTGTTGAATCAATGCCACATAGAATGAAGGCAGTTCTGAAGGCGAAAGGGGGTCAAACACAGTATTAGTATGGTGTTCCTAATAATCCTTTAGGTGAGTGTAGATCTAGAATAAGGTAGTTTCACAGAACAATGTAGATTAGACTAGAAGTCATGTTTAGTCATATTGTCTGTGATTGATGGCCACCTGGAGGAAATGCTTCTAGCTGTTATTTTGGGTGTGTGCTGTAAGTTCTACCCTGAATATCAGTGCTCAGTCACTGCTCTGCTTTCTCTGGCTAACTACCCAGCATGCTCCTGCATGGCCTCACTGGTGGCTCCACTTCTAATCCTACCCTGTTAAGCATGTTCCCTCCATCATCCGCTGGCTAACTAAAACCAGTGCAGTGACCCAGGCTAACTAAAACCAGTGCAGTGACCCAGGCTAACTAAAACCAGTGCAGTGACCCAGGCTAACTAAAACCAGTGCAGTGATCCAGGTCCTGGGGTGTCAAAGGGGGTTGTTTAGCTCATTGAATATGATTCAGGTGGGTCAAAGCCAAACAGCACAGGTTTTAGTTTTAGCAGCTGACAAACTGGAGTAATTTAGGGTTTGTTTATAGGTTGGCCAGGTAAATAAGGGGTTCTTATCTAGGGGGCTAGGTTTCCAGTTTAAAAACACTACCTGTTTGTGGTAATCCTAGCTAGAAAATACTCATTTTGGTTTATTATTTATGAATAAATCGTTTTATTTATTATTTTATTCATGTCTTCCATTGGTGGTAAGTACCATAGCTTAATAGAACTATCGTCTGTAGCAAACACATTTGATGAGGGTTTGGGGCTTTCCAACATGGCTTGGATCTGCTTCCTGGAGGCGTGCTGTACCCCGGCGTGCTGTACCCAGATGTGTGTGATTTGTTCCCCTCAGGTCCCAGTGAGGACGACGTCCAGGTCGCCTGTGTTGTCACGCAGAGACTCTCCTCTCCAGGCCGCGGCCCCGCCTAGTAACCAGGTGGCTCAGAGGAGTGCCGGCAGGTACGTTGAACACACAGCAGCAGTGTGACCACAGACATGGTTTTAGTCATGTCTGACGCTCACCTCCTGTGTATTTGCAGCAGCGCCGAGCCACGTCTGCTGTGGGACCGCGTGGAGAAGCTGGTTCCTCGGCCTGGAAGCGGTAGCTCCTCTGGTTCTGCTGGATCCCAGGCCGGCTCTGGGGAAAGGTTCAGAGCACGCTGTGAGTACACACACACACACACACACACACACACACACACACACACACACACACAGTACCTGTCTTCATGTCTTACCCTGACACTTCTCCTCCCCCAGCCTCATCTAAGTCAGAGGGTTCCCCGCTGCAACGCCCAGACAATGCTGCCAAGAAGCCAGAAGAGAAGAAGGAGTTTGCCCGACCCAGCCGACCAGCCGTAAGTAGCCGAGTCGTGGTGTAGCACTGTGTATTTGAACCCGGCGGCTACTGCAGCGACTGACTGTTTTATCCCGTTGTCTCATTTTTTGGTTTGTCTCTGGGCTGTGATGCCCGTCCGACCGTGTGGTTATGGGGAAATGTGCAGGGTGACGTGGTAAGCAAGTGTGCACAATAATGATGTCATGCCCTGTTGATACACTTGTGTGAAGTCACCGCCTCTCACTGCATGGGCCACTTATTAACACCTTTCAGTGGGCGACCACGACAAGCTCAGGCACCAAAACCACTGCGCTTCCATTAACCTCACAGTCATTGGTCTTCTCGTTAGTTGCCATCTGATTGGCTGACACTTCACCTCTGCCCCGCCCCTTTTCCCTACATGGTTTTCGCTGCTCCTTCCTTACCACTAGTTCAGAGATCACCTGGACCATCCCAGCACTAGCTTGTTAACTTTGAACTGAGCTTCATGTTATGACCTTGATGTGTGGTGAATGATCTCCACTGTCCTGCCCTTTTAGAATGCATTGTTCTGGTGTGAGTTATGTTAGAGAGGTATGGCAGGATGGGCATGGTCGCAAATATTAAGAGCCTTGACCTCTGACCTTTAGGACCTAACAGCCCTGGCCAAAGAGCTGCGGGCGGTGGAGGATGTGCGCCCCCCCCATAAGGTCACCGACTACTCTTCCTCCAGCGAGGAGTCAGGCACCACCGACGAAGACGACGATGAAGAGGTGGACCAGGACGCAGCGGAAGAGTCCACCTCAGGAGCAGAGGATACCAGGGCTGGGTACGGAAAGACCTTTGCCAGTGTTTTCAAAGTGTATAGAAACCCCATGATCACAGCTTTTGTAATCAAATTCTTTTAATAAGAATGTTTTACTTTTTAAGCGCCCAGTCTAAAACTCCAAAGAGCAACCAGGAACGTTGGTGGTACAGAAAGGCTTTCAAACGAACAAGAGTGGCTGGCATGCTTTCATGTGACCTCACGGGTCAGGTATGTGATGAGACATGTTGCTTTTTACAGCAGGGGGCTGAGTAACGGAGAGACCGCCTCCCTCAAGACTCTGCTGGCCCACGATGACTCTGAGAACGACCTGGCCACACCCTCCAAGGACGGCACCTTGGTCATCAGACAGGTAGGACTGGCAAAGAGCCTCTGGGTCCTAGCTTCTGCTGTCTGAGGAGAACGTGTAACCCATAGTGTAAACCCTCCCTCATACCCTGTGTAAGCATCATTTCCTTTTATTTTGATTCCCTTTTGATGTGCTGGTAAAGCACTTCATTTACATCATGTAACCGGTCTAAACCTTGGATATAGAAGTTGAGGTTGTTCTTGGTTACAGAGCACGGGCGACACAAAGCGCCCGGCGGTCAATGTCTCCTCGTCATCCTCTGGCCCCGGTCTGACTCACGGCCAAGCCGGTCAAGCACACACTCCTCACGCTCACCAGGAGAAAAATGGCTTTGCCGGGCGTATTCACCTGCTGCCAGACGTTATCCAGCAGAGCCAACACTCCCCCACCTCAACCTCTTCCTCCATCTCCAACTCCCCCTCCTCCATCCATGTCAGCCCAGCCATGTCCCCTCAGACCCCCCTGGACAAGCTGACTGCCATCGAGGTATGTCCCCTCTGTCCATCTGGCTTTCCAGCCTTTGTCCCCTGCTGGTCTGCTGACTGAACTGCCCCTCTTCAGGCTGCTACACCTTTCCTAATACGACTCACTGCGCTGACTCTTAACACTAGCGCCCTCTGGTGTCGAACCAAAGCTGTAATCAAGTGGCTTTTTATTTGGGAAGAATTTAGTATGCTTGGTGTGCTGTCCTTTTTGCCAACTCCAGCCTTCAGGTATTTTAATACTCAGCATGAGAAATCTGTGTAAGCTTGTTAGAACTACTGTCATGGATGTCAGAGACACCGTGTGAGTAACTGCTGCATTTTGGTGGTGGTCAATCTGTGTGCTTTACACTGGCTATATGACTTCTTTCCATTTCACAAGTTCCATTCTTTCATTTCCCCCTTCTTTCAGTTTCCAACCATCTTTGTTGAACTGTCTTCCATGTTGAATTTACTAGCCGTTTTCCTTTTTGAGTCTAACATTCTGCTCAACGTTAATGCATGTGCTTCGTATAACTTACTGTGATGACATTGAAAGACTATTAAATGTGATGTTTAATTACCTGCTGAAAACATGATGATGTATAATGTATTCAAACAGAACACAGTGTAGCCAGTTGTGTGCTGGAGCTTTGTTATTCCACTGTTTAGGCCAGACTGTTTCTACATTGGATTATTCTTTCTAAAACCAATGTAAACAACCAACAGAAACATAGCAACCGCTAGTGTTATTCACACATACCTCTACATGATTGCCTATGCTGGGCCCGTAAACACTTTAAATAATGTTTAAAGCTAGATGTTGATCAGAGCTTCATGACGGCCATAACCAAATCCATTGTGTTCTGTAACTTGGCTCTGAGTTGACCGCAAAGCATTCTGTGACGTCAGACATTGGAATGCCATCTGCGGTGAAAGCCTGCATACGCTACAGATGAACACATTTCCTTAGCAGCTGTAACATTCTGGTACTGGTATGTCGCTAAACCTTTTGCCTGCGTGATGCTCAGTTGAAGCTGGTCAGTGTTTGCAGGCCGTTCCTAATTGACGTCTGTTAAAACCTTCTGACCGAGGCCAGCAATAAGCTGTCACCATCAACCAGTCAGGAGAATGGATCCATTATCAAACTATTCCATGTGCTCCACGGCTCCCCCTGCTGGCAGAAAGGAATATTCAATAACAACAGATTATACAACCAAGAACATTTGGTTAAAATGCTTTAGGTTTTTTAAATTAGATATTTCAAAATGTTACAGTATGTGTAGAATAAATAGGTTCGAGCAGTACGGATGGTGTAGCAACACTGGTTGAGGTAGATAGTCCGTGTGTGTGATCTGCTCTCACTCTCGTGCCTGTGTCGCCAGACCCAATCGGCCAGCAACACCATGCAGAAACACAAGTCATCCTCGTCCTTCACCCCGTTCATCGACCCGCGCCTTCTTCAGGTGTCCCCCTCCAGCGGAAGCTCCCTCAACAACATGGGTAAGCCCCCCGTCCCTGTCCTGTATCACTGATTTGCATCAAGCACTCCTGCAGCTGTCCATGTCACTGCTTCAGTACAGCTGCATCACTGTGGCCAAGAGTTTACATCCTGGTTTTGGCTGAATTGGGTCAGCGCTGTCTGGGTTTTTCAGAGCGCTGTCTCCCCTCGCCATGCTTGAACAACTTCCTGTGCTGCTTCTTGACACCTGGTTTGATGGCGAATACAACCAGCTCTCTTTTCCCCAGTTCTTATTTAATATAATTAGCAACTGATTCATCTGTGGTACAGTGGCTGGAAGTCTGCATGCACAAACTGATATTAGACAGAACAGGAGGCTCCTTGTGAAATATTATCATTAAGACATATTCACAACCAAGCCCAGCCCCCTCTCCCTCTGAGTTCTTACATTTGGTTACCACAGCGGCCTTTGGGAATGACGGGCGACTGGCGGACGCCCTGCGGGCAGACCCCTCCCGTAAAGGCTCAGTGGTCAACGTGAACCCAGTGAACACGCGGCCCCAGAGTGACACCCCTGAAATCCGCAAGTACAAGAAGAGGTTCAACTCCGAGATCCTGTGTGCCGCACTCTGGGGTACGTAGTTGGTGGATGGATGAATAGATGTATGGATGGATGGACTAGTGGACAAATTAATCAATGGCTGGACCTCCATGATGGGTATAATAAATGACCACCACGATGTCGCTGCCCCCCAGGAGTGAACCTGCTGGTTGGCACAGAGAGCGGTCTGATGCTTCTGGACAGGAGCGGTCAGGGGAAGGTCTACCCCCTCATCAGCCGACGCCGCATCCAACAGATGGACGTCCTGGAAGGCCTCAACGTCCTGGTGACTATATCAGGTAGAAACCACTGTGACGGGGCGTACTCCTGATCGCACCCCTGGACTCCAACTCATCCTTTGTCCTCTCTCTTCCTCTTTGTCACTTTCACACACAGGGAAGAAGAACAAGCTGCGTGTTTACTACCTGTCCTGGCTGAGGAACAAGATCCTGCACAATGACCCGGAGGTGGAGAAGAAGCAGGGCTGGGTCACCGTGGGTGACCTGGAGGGATGTGTGCACTACAAAGTTGGTACGTTACACTTCTTCAGTTCAACAGCAGGAATGGTATTTCTCTTTCACAAGGCTAATGCAGTTACAAGTCCAACCCTGACGAATGACACATGCCTCTTTATTTCAGTCAAATACGAGAGAATCAAGTTCTTGGTCCTTGCCTTGAAAAACTCTGTAGAGGTGTACGCATGGGCGCCCAAGCCCTATCACAAGTTCATGGCCTTCAAGGTACAGTGAACACAATACCCGACCACCTTGCAATGGCTGGATTTAAAATCCATTTTATTACAACAAAAAATATGCCTTGAGAGGCACTTTGTGTAACTTCAAATTCTTCTGTCATTAAAGTCATTTGGTGACCTGGTACACAAACCCCTGCTCGTTGATCTGACGGTGGAGGAGGGTCAGAGGTTGAAGGTCATCTATGGCTCCTGCAATGGCTTTCACGCTGTAGATGTGGACTCTGGAGCAGTGTATGATATCTACCTGCCCACACACGTATGATGCAGCTCTTATTACCATCTTCCTACGCTTTCTGTTATGTGGGTCATAAACATAAGATGGTAGCTTGTGTTTTTAAGGATAGAGTTTTGAAAACAATTGGGCAGTCTACGTAGCACTCCCTGTTAGAACTGTTTGCAGTTGGTTGGTATGTTGGTATTGAACAGGACCCGTCTTAGTTGTGTCGTCCGGTGGCTTCCTGTCCTCCCTCTAGATCCAGACCAGCATCCAGTCCCACGCCATCATCATCCTGCCCAACACGGACGGCATCGAGCTGCTGGTGTGTTACGAGGACGAGGGTGTCTATGTAAACACTTACGGACGCATCACCAAAGACGTGGTCCTACAGTGGGGCGAGATGCCCACATCAGTAGGTAGGTAACACACACGTATCAGTGCGTAGGTAACACACAAGTGTGATTATGAAACACAGACAAATCAGTGGGTATGTAATACACCCTTCCTTATTAATGTGTTTGTGCATATGTGTAGCCTACATTAGGTCCAACCAGATCATGGGCTGGGGGGAGAAGGCCATCGAGATCAGGTCTGTGGAGACGGGACATCTGGACGGGGTGTTTATGCACAAGAGAGCCCAGAGACTCAAGTTCCTTTGTGAGAGGAACGACAAGGTGAGTTCTGCGTAGGGTACTGTGGCATTTATCTAGAGGTCGATGCTCGTCTGTCTGTCTCACTCACTGTGGTTCTGTAGGTGTTCTTTGCATCGGTGCGCTCTGGTGGGTCCAGCCAGGTGTACTTCATGACCCTTGGCCGCACCTCCCTGTTGAGCTGGTAGTGTACATGCAGCGTGAAGTCTGGACACCAAGATACCAACGATGACAACCATGCTGACTCGTGACTATGACGACAATGAAGATGTTGAACTCGATGTACACCTGGAGTAGGAAGCTTCGTGGAGCGCTAAGGTGGTGCTATACATACAAATCAATGAAATATGAAAAGACAATTGCAAGAAAAGAAAGACTGGCCAACCAGGCTTTGAAGGATGATGAGTGTTTGTGTTTGGTAGTGGTTCTGTCACCATGACTACTGGGACGTCCACTGTCAAAAACACGCAACATCAGCTTGCCTCCGCTCTCACCCAGACACTGCTTCTCCTCTTTGATCCCTCTTACCTGACCTGTACCTCCACTAATATGAGCAGGGATCTGAGCCTGACTGGTTTAAAGACATTTGTTAATGTGTCACTTTGAGCGAAACGCTGGGTGACACCACAGTGTGTCAGGGATGGGGTTAGTGCAGACTTTCAGAATGGTATTCAACTGAAACATATTTTCATTGGCCACACCCTACAGGAAGCGGAATTGAATTAATGTTGTTAAAAGGAAATGCCTCTTAATAGTGCAAAGATTGCATATACCAAGTGAAATATTAGTTTAATTATAAGTCCAACAATATTTGTTTTGTAATATGTTCTCCATACAATACTGTTTTGATCTATTGCATTCTGGGAAATGTATTCTGATGTTTAAAAAAAGGGAATTTTGTATAATGGTTTACAATCAACAATATTAACCTTAAAATATTTTCAGATCATGTTAATTATTTCACATTGATATAAGATCATTAAGTAAACATTTTATAGGGATGTGCAGAATAAACAACTTTTTGAATTATGTTTATTTCAAAGTACATTTTACCTTTAATTCAAATTTAGCTTCCTGTGGGTTGTGTCCAATTGAAATGCAATAATTAAATTTAAATAATCAGTTTGCAACTTTATTCAGAATGGACCCCAACCCTGCTGTATGTGTGTGAGACAAAGGAAAATGGTAACAAATGGAGGACAATGACTAAGGATTAAAAGTCTGGTCGTCAACGAGTGTGAACTTTTGCACCAGACTGGTCAAAGTTCATAAAGTAGTTTATTATTTAGTCCAGGTCATGTTCAGGATAACTTAACAGCTTGAAAAGATGGTATTCTGTGTTTCTCAATTACTCTGTCATGACATAGCCACGAAAACTGTTCATTTTTCTAATGGTTTGTGCTCGAGGTTAAAAATATCTTGTCGTTTTGGTTTATTTTTTTCACTCTGGCCTTTTCGATAAGGGTTAAATCGTGATTGAAGTCTACAGAAAAGTGTTTTCATCAAAAGATGCTGATGTTGCGCTCGTTCCAACCCTTGTAAGGACACTACATATGAATAGGGACCTTACAGTTCCAGAAACTGCTGAAGGGATCTACAGCCTCACTCTGAACTTTAACATGCGTCTCTCTTTGGCCATGTTGTCATAACTGTGAATGCGTTAATGTGTACAGTAGACTCTTAACAGGACCGTCTTGGTCACGAGTCATGACTTTAACCCCCCAATTGTTAGCATGATGACCAGGGTATTCAATGGGATGAGAATCAACATTAAATATTCCCAAAAGATTTTTTAGAAGAAGCTTTAAAATCCACATCAAAATCAAAATGTACTACAGAACAATATTTTCCCTCATTTTAATGGGCCCCTTCATTGACTTTATGATTAATTGTCTTTGTCCTTGTACAATTTATTGTAAGGAATATTTGTTTCTTCCCTCATCACTCCTACAGGAAATATGTTTCACATGCGTTTAGGCGTTTGAATGACACTGAATTATTAAATATATAACCTATTATGAAGCAGCATGGGACCCCCATTTCAGACATTTTGTGAAATATATGTAAATCAATGTTGCACTCTTTACCACTTTAACAGATCAGACAACTTTCAGTTATGCTGCCCTTCAAGTTTTTCTACATTTTATTTTATTATCTTGACTCTGATGGCAGAAAAGGCTTTTTTGTTCATTTTTTTCCAGTCAGTGGTATGCTTTGGGTAAAATGACTCATGGCGGCAACAAGTCAATGACCTGGAAGACTTGTATCCCCAGCAGCTCCTCAGATTTATTCATTGAGTTTGCCTCTTGCTTTTCTATCCAGCGAATAGAAAATGGGAGTGCGCTCGTTGGTCATAATGTTTCATGATTTTCCTGGATCGCTATCGGGGCCAGTCTGTCGTAGAAACATGCTACTCTAGTGTTCTAAGATTGAGTCCCTAGTTAGATGATTTGTGTGAATGGACAAAGTTTTTTTACTAGAATGAAGCTCACAATGTATCCATGGTAACATGCCCCTCGAAAGATTGACTTACAGATGAATGCTTTCCTGTTTCGGGTGAGGTCACTCCAGACGTCTGACATGTGAATACTCTAAAGAACGTATTGCTGTAAGAGTTATTGATTTTTTTTTCTGCAAATCTGTGAAAAGCAGTGCATGCCAAGAAGGCGAACTAGTCACAATTAAACAGTGTTACAAACCACTACAGAAAGAATCGATAAGCCACATTTTTTAAATTTTGTTTAAGATTATTAGTTTGTTTCTGTAATTCTTATGTTACCCTTATTATAATTATGCGACTGCAGTGGTTTTTAAAATGTTAAATGCACACCTTATTTTGAAATGTTTACAGAAGCAATGTTTTGTTAAACCAGATGTGCATCAATATAAATATTTATGGTTTGAGGGCAATTTTCCCTTTTTTAGCTTTTGTATTATCATTTCGAGGTTCATGTACAGGAATATCCCTCGACATCCGTTCACTTTTCAAAAATGACACAATTCAAAGTGCGAACCACTGATTTTTCTGGATAACACTCAGCAGTGACCTTGGATGTGGCAGTGTTAGTGACAATATTCTCTGCTGCCCAGGTTCCAGGTTACATTTTTTTCCTCAAGTGTTTGTACCATGCTACTCTAATTTATGTTCAGTGTATTATGGGAATAATTGTATTTTCCTGAAGGTCTTTTTTTCCATTAAATAAAATCTTAAGTAATTTACTAGTTTTCGAGACATTTATTCGTGTCTTAACTGTTGTGTGGCTTAATGAATTTGTGGCTGTCGACAAATGTACGCTTGTCTGTTTTGAACATTAATTTGATGTTAATAGTAACATTGCTATGCCTGGAGATATTTCGTTTTCCAATTGGGATTATATTTATATACACTCACCTAAAGGATTATTAGGGACACCTGTTCAATTTCTCCCTAATGCAATGATCTACTCAAGCAATCACATGGCAGTTGCTTCAATGCATTTAGGGGTGTGGTCCTGGTAAAGACAATCTCCTGAACTCCAAACTGATTATCAGAATGGTGAAAGAAAGGTCCATCCATCCATTTTCGTCCGCTTATCCTGGATCGGGTCGCGGGGGAAGCAGCTCCAGCAGGGGACCCCAAACGTCCTTTTCCTGAGCCACATTAACCAGCTCCGACTGGGGCATCCCGAGGCGTTCCCAGGCCAGGTTGGAGATATAATCCCACCACCTAGAGGAAAGAAAGATGATTTAAGCAATTTGAGCGTGGCATGGTTGTTGGTGACAGATGGGCTGGTCTGAGTATTTCACACTCTGCTCAGTTACTGGGATTTTCAGGCACAAACATTTCTAGGGTTTACAAAGAATGGTGTGCAAAGGGAAAAACATCCAGTATGCGGCAGTCCTGTGGGCGAAAATGCCTTGTTGATGTTAGAGGTCAGAGGAGAATAGGCCGACTGCTTCAAGCTGATAGAAGGGCAACTTTGACTGAAATAACCACTTGTTACAACAAAGCCAACCTTGAGGCGGATGGGCTACAACAGCAGGAGACCCCACCGGGTACCACTAATGTTTACTACGAATAGGAAAAAGAGGCTACAATTTGCAAGAGCACACCAAAATTGGACAGTTGATGACTGGAAAAATGTTGCCTGGTCTGATGAGTCTCGATTTCTGTTGAGACATTCACATGGTAGAGTCAGAATTTGGCATAAACAGAATGAGAACATGGATCCATCATGCCTTGTTACCACTGTGCAGGCTGGTGGTGGTGGTGGTGTAATGGTTTGGGGGATGTTTTCTTGGCACACTTTAGGCCCCTTATTGCCAATTGGGCATCGTTTAAATGCCATGGTCTATCTGAGCATAGTTTCTGACCATGTCCATCCATTTATGGCCACCATGTACCCATCCTCTGACGGCTACTTCCAGCAGGATAATGCACCATGTCACAAAGCTCAAATAATTTCAAATTGGTTTCTTGAACATGACAATGAGTTCACTGTACTAAAATGGCCCCCACACTCACCAGATCTCAACCCAATAGAGCATCTTGGGAATGGGAGCTTTGTGCCCTGGATGTGCATCCCACAAATCTCCAACTGCAAGATGCTATCCTATATGGGCCAACATTTCTAAAGAATGCTTTCAGCACCTTGTTGAATCAATGCCACGTAGAATTAAGGCAGTT
Source organism: Umbra pygmaea (assembly GCA_016801145.1). Taxonomy (NCBI): domain Eukaryota; kingdom Metazoa; phylum Chordata; class Actinopteri; order Esociformes; family Umbridae; genus Umbra; species Umbra pygmaea. The sequence goes on from JACXGM010026435.1 coordinate 11,810, forward strand.
CTGAAGGCGAAAGGGGGTTAAACACAGTGTTAGTATGGTGTTCCTAATAATCCTTTAGGTGAGTGTAAACATGCAAAAGAGTTGCATTATGAGTTCATAACCCCATCAATTTTTTTTCAATTTGCCTGGTTAAGACACTCCTTGTGCTTAAGATGGCGCTGTACTGCTCGCTACTGCTCTGTGGTCTAATAGAACAGACTTCCTGCAGACAGCTCCCGCCGGATGTTTATGTCAAGCATCAGCAGCGGACCTGCATCATGACAAAGGTTTGTCTCAATAAAAATGTCCTTTCCATTTTTGCATCATGTTTGCCTACATAAGTTAGTGTTTTAGCTATATTCACTACACGTTTTTAACGTGTATTACTGGTGGTTCTTCAGTGTTTGACTGAGGATGTGCACGTTGCAATTCGCAATGTATAATTCCGTCCAACGTTATAGTAGGCTGCCTAGTTCTCCAAAGGCTTTTTAACCTGGATGAAATTAAAACGCATCAAATGTTACAGTATCAGAAACACGTGACCGTTCACTGTTGAGATTGTTTTATCTTTTACTGTCCGTACATTTACTGTAAATACCTTGTCCGGCTCAAAGCGACCGTATTTTTTAAGTAAAGGAAAATAAAGAGATAATGTACTTTGACAAACCAGCGTTTTGCAGCTGCCAATTGGGTGGTATTTATTTGGCTAATTTTTTTTGGTCGACTGCCACACCCAGCAAGTGTTGGCACTGTAACTATTTGTAAAAGTGGGGTTATCTTGTTTTAAGCACCACGAAAGACTTGCTGTTCAAGCAATGGTCTCGCTACGTGGTAAGTCCAGTTCCGTGTGCATTTTGAAGCATGTAATCCAGTCCTATTTAGATGCCATCCAGGCAGGGTTGCCAGGTCAAGCAAACATCTCTAACCCAATCATCGTACAAAACGCCTTAAAACTAGGCTGATTTCTTTACGCGCAACATAATCGACATTTATCCTATTTTCTCTATAATTTACAGTATTTTTTACTTTTCTCTTAATTTTTCAATTTGTATTGTTTTGTTAACCAAAATGTTTGTCATGGCGTGCGTGCATTGCTGTGCAGTCTCCCTCGAAATTGCTACATACAGGTGATCTACTCACCCTCTTCCTACAAGAAAACAGGTTTCTCTCCTTCCCTACAAGTAAATTGCTGTCTCCTTTTGTTCTAGACAATAGCTGTCTCTCCTTCCCTAACAGGTGCCCACCACCACGTACTTACAGCAGCTACATACAGCCTTTAATCACTCAAAGATTGGTGTTCTTTGCTTAGCCCCTAAGACAGGTGGGTTGTTGTTTTATTCAAGCAGGTAGGCGCCTGGCTGATCTGCCTTGAGGGAATTGCTTGACTCATTGGGAGAGAATGGGACTTATCTCGAACTCATGGACTCATTTGAAGTTTAAATGTAGAACAGTTACAAACATACAGTTGAAACATTAACCCTGGTAGAACATTCAGCCCGTCCCCCCCTACCTGAAGTCATAACAAAAGTGTAGGATACAGTGTCAGTATGAGCGTTATTGCTCAATTGTCATTAAGTTGGAAAAGGAGCCAAATGTCGATAAATAAGTCAAATAAATTATTTACTCAGGGCATTTCTGAAGAGATTTCCAGAAATGTTCTCCTGTTTTGTGCACATTGAACAAGAGCCTGTTATCCCTTTGTGGATGGTCATGTCTGGAGGAGATTGAAGACGTCCCTGTTGAAAAATCCATCTTAAACCAGCCTAAGATGGTCAGGCTGGTTTTGGCTGGTCTCCCAGCCTGGTCATAGCTGGTTTATCAGGCTGGTTTTAGAGGGGTTTTGAACACTTTTTTAGCTGGTCATTGTTGGTCATTGTTGGTCTTAGCTGGCCATGTTGGTCTTAGCTGGCCATGTTGGTCTTAGCTGGTTTTAGCTGGTCTCCCACCCTGGCTTAGCTGGTCAAGCTGGTCTTCCAGCCTGGACAAGTTGGTGGTCAGCTGGTTTTAGCTGGTCTCCCACCCTGGCATAGCTGGTCAAGCTGGTCTCCCAGCCTGGATAATTTGGTGGTCAGCTGGTTTTACATTAGTTGATATTTTTTATGTTTGTAAAACTGTCAATGTTTTAGGCTGCTGAAAGGCCAGCAGCGTTAGATAAAGTTGAGGACACCGTAGCCTTACTGCGCCTTTCTGCTCCGCTTTTACACCGGTAGTTGGAGGTTATTTATAGCTCTTCACACACCTTAATATGTGGATCAGTGACCTGACTGAAAGCTTGAAAGAGAACATGGTGGTAAACATATTGCTTGAGTATTTCATTGACAATAACTTTCTTTTAATTACAGAGCGTACAGGTGCATCTAAAAAAACAGAATATTGTGAAAATGTTTTTTTTCCATAATTCAATAAAAAATGGGACACCTTCATATATTCTAAATGTATTACACATAACGTGACATATTACAAGCCAAAAATCCAGTATATCAAAATATTAGAATAAAGGATTTTATAATACGGATATGCCGCTGACTTTTTTTCTCACAACCACAATCATGGGGAAGACTGCTGACTTGACAGTTGTCCAGGAGACACTCATTGAAACCCTCCATGAGGAGGGGTAAGCCACAGAAAGTCATTGTTAAAGGGCTGGCTGTTCACAGAGTGCTCTGTCAAAGCGTATTCATGGAAAGTTGACTGGAATGGAAAAGTGTGGTAGGAAAAGTTGCACAAGCAACAGTAATGATCGCAGCCTAAAGATTGTCAGGCAAAGCAGACAGAGTGCAGGAATTAACATGCGTGTCAGAAGGTTGATATTTCTGTATTTTATTTTCTTTATTGTAATGTTTTGAGATACTTGATTTTTTGCTGACATAATGCAGAAGAACACACCCAACATGGTAAAGTCGAAATCTGATTGGTTAAAAATATGACAATCAACAACATGGTCCTGATGGGCTTCAACAGCAGATGGTATTCACTCGGAATTCTGAAGGCCCTAGTCTACCCGGAGACAACACAGATGAAAAAATCTTATTGGATAAAAGCTTTCATTTATATGAGCTGCGCTAAAAGCAAGGCAACTGAAAAGAAC
>JACXGM010026436.1:0-14874 GCA_016801145.1 Umbra pygmaea
CCCTGTAGTGTGTACATACTTCCTCCCTCCCTGTAGTGTGTACATACTTCCTTCCTCCCTGTAGTGTGTATATACTTCTTCCCTCTGTATTGTGTATATACTTCCTCCTTCCTTGTAGTGTGTATATTCTTCCTTCTTCCCTGTAGTGTGTACTTACTTCTTCCTTCCCTGTACATACTTCCTCCCTCCCTGTAGTTTGTATATACTTCCTCCCTCTGTATTGTGTATATACTTCCTCCTTCCTTGTAGTGTGTACATTCTTCCTTCTTCCCTGTAGTGTGTACTTACTTCGTCCTTCCCTGTACATATTTCCTCTCTCCCTGTGCTATGGTGGTATTGCTACACTCTGTCTGCTGGTGAATCACTGTGTAGTGCTCCAATCCCCTGTCATAACCATCCACATATACACAAAGCACGACAAGCACTATAACATACTGCATATCTGATCAACTAGAGCTTGAAATATGTATCCAACAAACACACACCTAATATACAGTTCATGTAGGAAACAGTCACATGCACAAGATGGGTTATTGTATCCTCTGTGTAAATATGCAGGCATCTCAGATAATAATGTGTAATATTGTGTAGTGTGTTACGGCTGTGTGTAATCATGCAATCACTTGGTTAATAGATTGGGGACAATTCTCTTTTCTTTTTGTTGTGTATTCTTTTGACCCCAGGCATTCATAGCCACAGAGGAAAATGTTTTCAAAGCCACAGAGGAAAATGTTCTCGTTAACCCACCTTCTCATCTACAGTTCCTCAATACCATAGGGACTGATTTCCATTTCAGAAAACCTCTTTCCCTTTAACCCTTTATTGCTGTGGAGGACAAGAGGGCTTTTTACAGTGAGGATATTGTAGAGAGCTTTCATACAGCTGTACTCAACATAGACATGAATGAATGCTTGGATTAGATAAATGCATACACAAATATCAAGGCAAACATGAACAAATACACTGAACTGCAAACACACTGCAATACATAAAACACACATATGAATAAACAGGGTTCTTCCACACAGGAGGAACTTTCAACTTCTCACACTAATTGTCACACCAGAGTCCAAACTACAACAAGGAAGTCCAACAGTGATGGCAGGCTGGAAGAAGAGAGAGAATAGCTATTGGATTGTTTTAATGAGACCTCATTTGAACATGCCAGACACTCAACTACTGAAGTTCTTTGCACACTGGTTTTAATTCCTTTATTTAATATTCACAAAAATAAGAAAACAAAACAAAATTGCCCTTTTTCTAAAGTATGCAGAATAAACTAATCCCAGGGGAAAGAAACAGGACCTGAAAATGTTAATGCATTGTCTAATATGCAACCCTGTGACACAGTGACACCTTTTATAAAAGGAGGGATAATGGCTAAGGGAACGTTTTCTACGATAAACATCTTGCTTCATCTAACAGGATGATCATTTTTAATTGTCATACTTTATCTAACCTTACAGGGTTAAATGGGAGTAAAGAGTGAAATTCCATTACAGCTGGAAGACACACATGGATAGATTTCAGTTAATGGAAAGCAGATAATTTTGTAGACAGTTCACCATCTATAAAATGTCAATTGCATTCCTACAAAACCATCAAGACTTTCGTTATATCGTATTCCCAGACATTCAGGCACATCTAGGAATGAAAACTGCCATCAGGTAAAAAAGTTGCTTACTGAGCACTAACAAAAAAATCCATTCAGTAAACTGAGGATCCATTAACAATGGATGAAAAAATGATTTCTGCACCCTGAATCAGAGACACACGTACTGTAAATATGATGGTTGCATTTTGTAACTCCAGCCCAGACATGGAGACTGTGAAGCCATTAGATCAACAATAGTCCATTCTCTGGTCTCCTGAATACTGCTCAAAGCGTCCTGCTGGATGTAACCCATTGTCCAAAACACTCAGGATCACTTCATTGATCGGACTCTTTCCCGGCCTCAGGTTTCATGATATGGAACATTCATAATTCATTAACAAAGTGTGCTAAGGTGTGTGTGTGGGGAGGGTACACCAACAGGCCTGTGAATCTTTTATGACCTATCCTAAATGGAATGAAGACCATCATGCCTGAAAGCCAAATAGGTTCTAGAAGACAACCAACTATAAAATATATTTATAGATAGACTTCTCTCAGGTTAGAAACAAAAAGATTCCTCTCAAGTGACGAGACAGTACATTTTAGTGGATGCTCTGGACATACAGTGAATACAGGGACATCCTCCTGGAGCAACTTAGTGTAAAGTGCCTTGCTCAATGACAGAACAACATTTCGCTCAGTCGCAGATCAAACCAGTTACCTTCCGACTGCAAGTCGATTTCCTAACCACCAAGCCATCTGACGCAGAGAATTACCTCTAGTGAAGCACAGACTGACTCTTTGCCAGAGTGTAACAGACATGAAAATAATTCCCATTGGAGTCCAGACATCTATAAAGGTGATTGATTCTCTTTTTGGAAAAACCTCATCCTCTCACTTTCTAGTGTGTGTTTTGTTTTGCTTTAAGGCTGCTTGCAAGTTCCAAAGTCCTGCAAGGACAGTGACATTATGGCAATTCAACTTTGTGAAGATATTACCAGTACTCATGAGTAAAAAATGATATTTTAAGCTTAAGGGTTAGATTTAGGGTAAATGTTTGGTCCCGGTTGGTGGTCGCACGTGGACGAGGCTCCTGCATTTATAATGTTTCTACACTTTTACATAGCATTCTAATTTCTAACATGGCACATTTTATTTACAGTACTAGTTTTGAACTTGCCTTTTCTTTCAAATGCTGTATGTTTCAAAGTGACCAGCAGTCTTTTCTGATTTGACTGACCCGTAATGTCATGCGGCCGATTCTGCCCCGGTTCCCACTGAACCTTGTCCAGTTATGCTGACGGAGCTGGAATCCCATCTCCAGTCCCATCTGAAGGCCTTCCGAGCCAAATTTATCTTGAATATTACAGCTGCTTTCACTGTCCAGAAGAAAATGGCTCTGTCCCCCTTCTCTGCAGCCCTTGATGGGGTTCGTGCAGCTGCTGACGAACATGCTTGCTGTTTTCAAGGATTCAAGCATGAGCTATCCGACGACAGTGACCAGATTGTAGGCCTGGAACAAGTAGTCGCCCATTTGGAAATGCCCACTTGTAAAGAAGATTGACAACCTCGAATGCCGTTCGAGGCGATGCAAGAAGGTTCTAAGGGAGCGACCCAGTTGAATTTCTAGCTGGGTTCTTCACACAGATCATCCCCTCTGTTTTTTAGTCGCTGCTGAAACTTGACTAGGTCCACTGCATTGGCAGGCACACAGGGGACCGGAGTGAAGGCTCTAAACTAAGCATCTTCATTACCTGGTTCCACCACTTCTTTGACAAGGAGGCTGTGTTGCTGCAGAAGGGGAGAGGGGAACTTGTTTACCGTGTGAAGATTTATGGTAAAAGTTACAATTTAGGATACAGTAACAGTAAATTTACACAGAGACAATTTGGTTTTTAAGTGGACAAAATGCAAACAGTACTAGTAAGACCCTTATAACTTTTTTACACTTGACCTGTTTTACATTTGTCTGTCACCAAGTATGTATTTTATGCATCGTGGCAAGCTATGTGTGGGACTGATTATATGTATTGTGTGTTGTGTTTGCGCACGACCCTCTGGACAACAATTAGGACAGCTACCTTTGGGTAGTTCCCACTACGCACGTGAACAGTGTTGGTTGATTTCTCCACACCGGTTTGTGCTTTGTAATTAAGAAAGCTATATCGGCTTCTATGTCCAGAGGGTCGATGCGAGTTTTTGCGAACTATGTTTCTGTTATGTGTTAGAGGGATCATGTGAGGGACTGGAAGCTGTGGTATGTTTGTTTGAGCTGATGGACATTATTATATACATTATTGATTGAGCCTTCACCTTGTTATGTGTCGTTCATAATATATATGTTATTGTGAGCCAGGCGTACGTTATGTATGTAGAGCATTTGCGTCTAATGCCGTGGTAAAGCATCGTAGCTTTATGTACCTACGTTTTGCAGCTACAATATGGTGTCAGTCCCTCCAGGCTATCATGAATCCTTCATCATGTTTGTTCATCAACCTGTTAGGGATCACTCTCTGATTGGAAAAAACTTTTACTCCAGGAAGTGGAAAGAACACAGCGCAAGGTAAAGTTGAAAATGAGCATCAGCACGTGTCCCCTCAGATTTTTGAGCCAAGTTGATCTTTCTTTAAATATCTGTGTTTGTGGGCACATGTTTCCGTGTGTTGTGCACATTGTGCCCCCTTAAAGGGAAACTTCACCCTACAGCTATCTGAAGGTGCTAGTAGCTTCTCCCAGACATTTGTAGAACAGTGAGATATGTTTCACCCATGCCTGGCTAGTGTAAGAGCAAGATTTGAAATTTCCTGGGGAAACTTCATACTCTGACGTCACCCTATGGTATGAATCGACTGTGGAGATAAGAAAAATAAATGTAGACATGTATTCTGTCGTGAAAATAAGCATCCCTGTTATACTGATCTGGCTTTCAAACCTACTCATTAAAGCCTCTGCTGTCCTTGATTTTATAAGGTATAGCTTGTCTTTCTGTGACGTTTCTATCAGCCGTTTTAATGCTAAACAGATGATGTGGTATGATTTTTTCAGTATGCATAGAACTACAATGCTGGCTTCCTTGTTCCAAGCCCCGCCCACCCGGCATGTTCTCTGGATTCTGTGAAACAGTTCGTAACCAAAGTCGCTATTAACACAATTGCTACTAACCTAGGATTTGCAGATGAGGAATTTTACAACTTGCTTTTACATTCTGAGTGACATCCAACCATACATGTTTGCGCCCGAGTACACCGAATAACATTTACAACAAATGGAGTTTGATATTCAGCTTCAACAAGGCAGCATGTTCTACAGATAATCCAGTTGAAACGCTGTTTAAATTCTAATTGCCTAAGTGCTTCTGTGGGAATATGTCCATCCATGTCTACTGAAGAAAAAAAGCACTTGCTACAAGCTTTTTTTCTTGGACAAGTTTTACTTTGTATGGCTTGAACCAAAAATGACTGACGACCGCATATGCGTCACTGAATCACTGAAGTTTTCCAGCACACATGGAAAGAGAAGTAGCAAGAGGACAATTAATAGATGAGTAAGTTTATTAAACCTATTTTCTGTACCTTGATAATCGAGCACACATCTGTGGTATGATATTGTACTGTATGTGTAGTGTGCCAGCTGTATTTAGTAGCTAGCTCACTGAGTGGGTAAATTAGTATACATATAGGCTACACTTTCTAGATAAACAAAAATGGATAAGATTGCATCGCTTTTCAGCCACTTTCGGGCTGTAGTGCCGGTTAATTTAGCACATAGATCCCTTTCATAATCTTCCGACCTAAAATGCTGACTGCAGACCCTAACTTTTTATAGCCTATTGTAAAGTGTGAAAGATTACTCCTTCTTTTTGGGCTTGCTTGTAATTTCTGCAACCAGGTACAGAACACCAAACAGGCATGATGAATAGAAATTAGACTACAATTTCAAAAACAAATATGTGTAACTTTCTAGCGTCAAGATCTACAGAGGTGTGCTGTTGAATTGCCCATGTTCTGTGTCGGTGCGTTCAAACGGGGACGGGCACAAAATTCGCTTGGAATTCTGGGAGTTGTGGTAGCTCAAGTTTAGACAGATAGAGAAGCACCCCAGTGGATGTGAAAGGAACTGAAATATACTATCTGTAACGATACTCCCAGAACACTTAGGAAGGATAACAGTGTTTATTAAAATTTTAAATCAGGAGTATGGTAAACGTACTGTACCTAACACCAGGCAGTCAGACAGGCAGAGGTCCATAAACAAATCTAGGCAACGTTCAAAATCCAGGTAATAAGACAAGCAGTGGTGGGTACACGAAACAGGTTATCAGACAGGCAGAATGATCGGCAACCAGGCAGAACAGATCAAGCTAAGGTACAGAGGATAATCAAAGACAGAATTCGTAATACACTATGCAAGGGTCAGGCCAGAATAACATTCCAAGATTTGTATGCTCAGTAGGAAGAAAATGAATTACTTACAATACCTCGCAAAGAGGCAACGGTGTGTGTGTGTGTCTTATATACAGACTGGGTGAGAGCAGGTGAATGGAATTTGGGTGATTGAGTCTGAGTTATGGGAATTGTAGTTCTGAGCAATCTTGGAAGGGGAAGATGTAGTTCTCAGGGAAGAGGAACTGGGGAACATTACACTATCTGCTTTTCTCTGTTGATGTTGAAAAAGAACAGACGTGTATATGACATAAATCATCTATGGTAACGTTTGTAAATGGTATACTATGAAACTGATTTACTGTGGAACAATCCTTTAAAAAAAAATAGGTGCATCACGCTTCTGATTCCTGTTACAGATCTGGGGTAAACACCCTGCTCATGTTTGTAAATTTAAACAAGAATAGTGTCACCAATGTTTGAAGATAGGTCATATTGCACGAATGTGTAGAAACAGTAAATCACAAGGCCAAACTCAACATTTGCAAAATAAAACCAAAGAAGATTAAATTGAACTGAAAATTATATTTTTGGAGTGTACAGAGTATACACAGGAACTAATGGAAAAAGGGCATCTCTGTTAATATAGAATTAGAAGGTAAGGGTGTTGATATGCAACTGGGTACAGGAGCGTCAGTGACTCTAGTGTCCGAGGTAGTCTACAAAGAAGCAGTCTCTCATCTACCCCTGAAGAAAAGCAACATGTAGCTTTCAAATTTTATCGGAGAAAATATACCTTTATTAGGGAAGTGACCGTTAGTGCACAATATGACCAGCAGCGAGCCCAGCTACCATTCATGATAGTGAAAGGAGATCATCCTGCACTTTTAGGTTGAAACTGGTTAACCAAAATCAAACTGAATTGGGAAAGTATTTTCTCAGTTGAAAAAGCATGAGGCGCTACAGATGCAGATGTGGAGGGTGTCTTGCAGAGATACAAAGTTGTATTCGATGAAAGTCCTAGCACGATCCAGGAATTTAAGGCAGTTATCAAACTCAAGCCTAATACTTGAGACGAAAAAGTCAATAAAAAATTAAATATGGATTTGTGGAGACTATAAGGTTACGATCAACCAAAATGTTGAGGAGAAAACATACCCACTGCCAAATAAAGAAGACCTGTTTGCAACATTGGCAGGGGGCACCCTGTTCACAAAGTTAGATCTATCGCAAACTTACCAATAACTACAACTGGACAAGGAATCTTATGTATCTAACTATAAACAAACATTGTGTCCTTTACGTCTATCATCGTCTTTCAGATGGTGTTTCCAGTGCTCTGTCTGTTTTCCAAGGAGTAATGGACCAAATCCTGCAAGGTTTAGAGCATGCCTTTTCTCGATGACATTCTGTTTGCAGCAAATTCAAGAGAGGAACATTGAAAAGACTGCATGAAGTCCTGTGTCGTCTGGAAAAGTATTGTGTTCCAGTAAAAATGGCCAAGTGTAAGTTCATGAAAGACAAAGTGGAGTACTTGGACATATGATTGACAAAGGAAGGCTGCATCCCACAGAAGACAAAGTAGCAGCAGGGGTGAATGCTCCCACCAAAAAGTCCCACCAATAGCTCTGAACCGTAAATTTTGGAGACTTTTAAACTACAATGGTAGATTCATGAAGGACCTGTCTACGTTGTTACAGACTTTGCATTCTCTTCTTAGAAAGAAAGGCTCCTGGAGGTGGAAACCAGAGTGTGAAACAGCATTCCAGAAGGCAAAGATACAACTGTTGCAAAGCACTGCAGTGGTGCACCATGACACAAAGAAACATATGAGGCTTGCCTGTGACGCGTCTCGTTATATAGTAGGAGCAGTCATGTATCACATAATATGGAAACTGAAGAGGAAAAACCAATAGCTTTTATGTCAAGAACTCTGACTGCAGCAGAAGGAAATTATGCCCAAATTGAGAGAGGCACTAATCTTTGGGGCAAAAAAAATCCACAAATACCTTTATGGATGGAGACTGATACTCACCACAGATCACAAGACACTCTTGGCAATCCTGGGACCCAAGTCAGCCATTCCTACATGGCAGCAATGAGGATGTAGCGGTGGGCTTTAATTCTAATGGCTTACAACTATGAGATTGAATATAGGAAGTCATCTGAGCATGCAAATGCTGACACCCTTTCCAGGTTACCAAGAGCAAGCAGAGACAACACAGCAGAAGGTAATAATACCTTTTACTTCTCCTTGATGGATGAGTTGCCGTGCAGGCCAGAGACATTGCTCAGAGCACCCTCAAAGACCCAGTACTCAGCACAGTGAGAGAACTGACCCTAAATGGATGACAAATGCACATTGTAACCATGTTATAACAGGAAGAATGAGCTGTCAGAAGATCAGGGATTTTTTATGGGGGTTACGAGTCATAGTACCTTTAGCACACAGATGGAAACTTCTCAGTGATCTGCATCAAAGACACCCAGGGATCTGCCGCATGAAAGCGCTGGCAAGAAGCTATTTGTGGTGGCCCAACCTAGACAATGACATTGAGGGAACTATTCAGAACTGCAGAGCGTGTCAAGCAGTGAGGGAACTACCTGCTGTGGCCCCTTTGCATTGCTGGCGGTAGCCTACGCGTGTCTGGCAGAGGATACACGTTGACTTTGCAGAGAACAAACAATATTTTCTGTTACTGGTAGACAGCCACTCAAAATGGTTGGAGGTGATTTCGATGAACATTACTACATCAGTTAAGACCCTTGAAGTGCTACCCAACTTTTTGCTTTTCATATTCTGCCTGAAGAAATTGTATCGGACAATGGAACACAATTTATTTGGTGGAATATAAGGTGTTTTTGAAAAATGTAATCAAACAGACACTGGTGACGGCGTATCATCCTGCTTCAAATGGTACAGCAAAAAGGTTTGTACAGACAGTAAAATATGCAGTGATGAAACAGATGCTTAGTGACCAGGCTCAGGGAACCACAACAATGCTGGAACATTGGCTTGCAAACTTCCTACTGATGTGCAGGAGCACGCTGCACACTGTGACATGTTGCACACTAGCGGAACTCTTTTTAAAACGTCAGTTGAGAACTCAAATTAGTCTACATATGCCAGATCTTGCCAGAACTGTAGAGAGGAATCAATTAAAACAAACGCTTTACCATGATAAAAGCTCCTCCTCGCTGAGGAAACTTGTTGAGGGGGACTGAAAATAACAAAATAACATTTCTACAAGGAGATAGGACAGCATCCTACACTAAAACAGGTTATTTTTGGAGGGGCTGGGGGATGGCTTGGTTTTTAAAAACATATAGGGAAATAGTAAAATATATATATATCTAAGGCTAAAAATATCTAGGCTACTATATACAGTGTTTTATTTACTTATTTATATATACCCTTTGTCACACTGGTTCTCAAGACCTTAGGGCATGCCAATATCGATATTACAGTGATGTTCATCATGGTTTACAAGTAATTTACAATAATTAACTAAAAAATTCAACTTACATTTTTGTATTTTTTGGCACAATATGAATATAAATAAAAGTTTGGGTTTGACTTATTCTTTCATCTAAATCCAGAACTATCAGGCACTTCACTGTAGGACAATGTATGACACTTTCAGAAGCCAAAATATCAATATAGTGAAAGGCGGACAATGGTAAAGGCAGCACAATGGGGTCTAGGTTTTGCCAACTATTACAGGAGGTTCATTCGTGGTTTTGATAAACTAGCAGCTCCAGTCACATTACTGTTGAAGGGTGGGCCAATCAGGGTGCACTGGACGCCTGAGGTAGGCTCTTTTCTCCTCAGCTCCTGTATTGGCTCACTCGCATGCATCATTACAGTTCATAGTGGAGGTGGATGCTTCTGAGGCTGGAGTGGGGACGGTGCTTTCACAGTGGCCAGGAACGCCCGCTAAGCTCTGCCCCTGTGCATTCTACTCTCAGACGTTGAGACTTGCCGAGCGTAACTATGACATTGGTGATCATGAGTTGTTGGCTGTTGTCAAGGCCCCTTATGGCTTGGAGGCACTTGAGGGGGCTAATAACCCTTTCCTCGTCTTGACTGACCATCAAAATCTGGAGAACATTCAAGCTGCTAATAGACTGAACCATCGCAAGGCTACATGGTTGTTGTTTTTGGCCCGATTCACCTTGACCTTGATGTACATTTCGGGGAGCATAAAGGCTGATGCTCTGTCATGTCAGTTTGACACAGAGGAGAGGCCGGTAAATGATGGCCCCGTCCTTCCGGCATCCTGTATAGTGTCACTGGTTGTGTGGGAGTTGGACACTGAGATCCAGCAAGCATTTCGCATGAACCTTGCAGTGTCCAACGAGTCTCCAGTATGTGCCATCTTCTATGCAGGATCAGCTCCTCTACTGGGCTCATATCTTTCCATTCTCTTGTCATCCTGGCATTGGTCACACATTGCACTGCCTCAGGAACAGGTACTGGTGGCCTTCCCTTGCCAGAGTTGTGAGGGTTACGTCTCTTCTTGGTAAATTGACTGCATTTATATAGCGCATTTTTCTGACCAACAATGGCCACCAAAGCGCTTTACAGAGCCTCACATACACCCATTCATTCACACATTCATACACCGATGGCGGTGTCAGCCATGCAAGGCGCCAGTCAGCTTGTCGGGAGCAACTGGGGTTAGGTGTCTTGCTCATGGACACCTCGACACTTGGTCAGGAGGACCCGGGTTGCTAGACAACCTACATGACCCACTGAGCCACTGCCGCCCCTTGGTCAGTGTGTATCTAGAGTAAAGCACTGAGATACCGCCCAGCTGGTAAGTTAATGCCTTTACCTATTCCACAATGATCTTGTTCTCACCTTGCCATTGATTTCATTACTGATCTCCCTGGCTCACAGGGCTGCACCATGATCATGGTTGTTGTGGACAGGCTTTCTAAAGCTTGCCACCTGCTCGCACTCCTGGTGGTTCCCACAGTCCTTTAGACCATGGAAGCGTTATTCACCCATGTCTTCCGGAACTATGGTGTTCTGGAGGACATTGTGTCTGACCGGGGTTCCCAATTTACTTTCTGGGTATGGAGAGCTTTCACGAAACAACTGGGGATCATGGTCAGTCTGACTTCCGGACACCATCCTGAGAGCAACAGGCAGGTGGAACAGGTCAATCAGGAGGTCATACTGCCGGGACTGGCCAGGGCAGAGGGTGGAGTTTCTGCAATGGCCAGAGTACTCTCTTTGCCACTCCTCCAAGGGTCTAACTACCTTTCAGTGTGTGTTGGATTATCCGCTGGTCATGGTTCCGTGGCATCCGAGCCAGAACAAGACCCCCGCAGTGGATGACTGGTTTTGGCATGCTGAGGAGACGTGGAACACTGCCCACATGCACCTTCAGCAAGTCCAGGCAGACCATTTTTGCGGTGTGGCACCGGTGTTCGCACCGGGTGACCGGGCCTGGCTCTCGACCCGGAACCTGGCTCTCCGTCTGCCCTGCCCGAAGTTGGGTCCATGGTTTGTGGGGCTCGTTAAAGTCCCGAGGAGGGTCAACGTGGTTACATATTCAAGATTCTTGAAGATCCTTTATTACTTCCACAATGGGGAAATTTACACTGGTACAGCTTCAAGGAATACGAGGAAAAGTAGAAGACACGTTATGATAAATATAATTAAAAATAATAAATATGTAACAGTATTGCACAGTCACGTTTTACTGTACATTTTAGTGATTTGTCCATGCGGTCTACTGGGAGCAGTGCTGATTGTGAAGTCTTGACAGCAGCAGGCAGGAAAGACCTCCGATATCTCTCCCTGTTGCAGTGCAGGTGCAGCAGCCTGTCACTGAAGGAGCTATAATTTAGCTACTATCCTCCTGTCTCCCACCACCTCCATGGCACCAAGGGGGCAACCAAGAACAGAGCTGGCCTTTTTAATTAGCCTGTCCAGGCTTTTCCTGTCTGCCAATGCAATGCCACTGCCCCAGCAGACCCCTCTATAGAGAATGGCTGATGGCAGCACAGTCAAAAAATGTCCTCAGGAGTGCCCCTTACACCCCAAAAGACCTGAGACTCCTCAACCATTACAATCTGCTCTGGTATTTTTTGTAAAGTATTGTGGAGTTCTCACTCCAGTCCAATTTATTGTTCAGGTGAACACCCAGGTACTATATATATATATATATGATTTAACCATATCGATGTCCGTACCCAGGATGTTCACCGGCAGTTCAATCAGTTAGAACTGCCTGCTGACTATAGAATTAACCCTTCCACTAGAGCGCAAGGATAACTTGACCTATTCAGTGAGGGCTATTCTTGATTTGAGGAAGTGGAGGGGTGGTCTAGTACCTGGTGGATTGGGGGTGTACAGTCCAGAGGAGCGGTGTTGGGTCCCGGCACGGGACATCCTGGATCCAGCAGTGATTCAGGAGTTCCATCTCCAGCGCCTGGACTGGCCTGCCCTGTGCCCCTTTGGTTTCACCGCTAGAGCAGCATATTGGTGGGCTACTATAACGACTCCCTCTCCACCAGGTGCGATTTCTTTAGGACTGCAAAGAAATCTCAGCTTCCCCTAAAATGCCAAAAAATGAATGGTAAAATATGTACTATTGTGTTAACATTTTATTGGCAAAAAATGTGTTAGAACACGTTAATCTCAAAGACGAGGTCATTCAGAATCAGATACATATAGCAGGTCGACTGAATCGATTTCCTTCTCATACATTCCCGTCACAGTGCATATCCCTGTTGAAGCATGGCGGTTATGGATTTCAATGGGGCTGCTTTGAAGGTTTTATTTTGCACTTCGAAACCAGATGGTCATTGGACAAATGCTGAGATTATGTCCCACCCACGGAAGCGCAGCGTCTCTGGGGGTGAATGGAGGAGTGAGCTGGCCTGGACTTCGGGCTTCTGCGTGATGATTGGAGGGTCAAGTCAAGTTTATTTATATAGCACATTTCATATGACAAACATCAACTCAATGGCCTTCAAAACAACAAGCAAGAAAAACATACAATAAAAAAGAAGGACTGCATCTCCTTTTGATTTACAGTGATCTTGTAGAATAAAAAGTCGCCAAAGCTATTCGAGCTCAGTCCCATCGCGGATTCTGAAAGTCTTGTTGAACGACAAACTGCTGCAACCTATTTCTTGGTATTTGCTTGGCAAAATTGCTAGCCAATTTTCATCATACATTTTATACCATTATACACCACATTCCTTTCAGTTTAATCTAGTTCCCACATTTCCTCCTTCCAGTTTAATATTGTTTGGTTCGTTCATTCATTCATTCATACAGTAGGCTAGGGTAGTGTCATAGGGGTGAACTAGCCAGCTAGCAAACTGCGCACAATGGCAAACAATGCAAATATTGTCAACCTGATTTTGGCCAAGCTATTTAAAAGTCTTCCTTATGAGGAGAAACTTATTAAACAGTAGGGAAGATCAAGCACTAAGATTGATTTAGTGCAAAAGATAGGGCAAACAGGTATTTTCAGCTCTCCTGGTATGACAAAGTTAGCTGGCTGACTGGAAGTGCTGTGACAAAGAAAATGTACTGCTGGCCATGCCTCTTGATGAAACCATCTCACGGATGTGTTGTCTGGTCAAAGGTGGGGTTTGGAGATCTGTCTAAATTTGACAGGGTGTATAAAAGGCATGAAAAGAGCATTGAACATGTGAGTGCATTTGCAAGATTAAGTTGCATTGGCAGGATCAGGGTTGAGCCTGCAATCAATGAAGGTGCTCGCAAGTGGCTAAACATAATGAAATAAACAAAACAGGGCCTTCCTAAACCGCCTTATTGATGTGACATCCTAGCTTGGCCGGCAGGACCTGTCATTTAGGGGACATGATGAGAGAAGTGAATCATCCAACAAGGGTAATTACAGGGAGAAATATTAGCTAAATATGACTCTGTCCTGTCCACACAATTCTTAAATCCTTAACTGTGTTTTCTGGTATGTTCCATACTATTCAAAATGACTTGATCTCTGTTCTTGCAGCCAGCGTTTCTGATCAGATCAGAGATTAAATTCAGGATGCTCCCTTTTTTGGATGGCGGGTGGATGAAACAACTGACATCCTGTCAGGCCCAACTCTCTGTCATTGTTCACTATGTGGATAATGCAGGTAAAATTCAGGAGCGCTTGATTGGATATTTAATGCTTCTGGGGGGCAAGATGCTCAGTCTGTTTTTCATGTCCAGTATTAAATGAGAACATCCAGGGCTACAATTATAAGGATAAGCCTGTGGCACAGACCTATGATAGGGCTGCTCTCATGGCTTTAGCTCTCAATGGTCAACAGGCCAAAGTGAAAGCAATAGCCCCCAGTGCTTGTGAATTGCTATGCACACATACTGAATCTGGTGCTGTCACAGGGAGTTAAATGCTTGCTTAGAGTGCAGAAATTTTTTGCATCACTGTCTGGGTTTGGCACATTCAAGGTTGCCCAGAATTGCTCCTACTCGATGGAATTTCACATCATGGATAGTGAGCAATGTGGCAAACAATTATGATGGCCTCCTTCAGACATTTGATAACATCATTGAGGATACGACAATGGATGATGATACACTGGATTGTGTCAAAGGATTTGTGAGGAAACTGGAGGGTTTTGAGTTTGTATTCATGTTGTACACATATGAACAAATCTTCTCTGAGACTGATGTGGTCTTTGATATTGTCCTGCAGAGGGCAGGGGCGTAGCCAGGACATTATTTCTGGGGGGGCCAGCTTGGGCCAGTCTTTTATTTGGGGTGGCACTTGTCAAAAACTACTATTTTAAAACTCACGCACCGCGTCACTCAGAGTAACGGTTTTCCCGCGGCTGGTCAGGCCATAAACAATGGATTGAACTTCCTAATGGACACTAATAATGTCTTATTGATAATCC
>JACXGM010026438.1:0-14874 GCA_016801145.1 Umbra pygmaea
GTACTAGTACCGAGCAGTATACTGGATCATAGAAGTAATGTGCCTGTGCCAGAAAGAACGATATGAACGATTCAGGTACTAGTAACAAGCAGTATACTGGATCATAGATGTAATGCGCCTGTGTCAAAAAGAACGATATGAACAGTACTAGTACCGAGCAGTATACTGCATCATAGAAAGTAATGCGCCTGTGCCAAAAAGAACGATATGAACGATTCAGATACTAGTAACAAGCAGTATAATGGATCATAGATGTAATGTGCCTGTGTCAAAAAGAACCATATGAATGATTCAGGTACTAGTACTAAGCAGTATACTGGATCATAGAAGTAAAGCGCCTGTGCGAAAAAGAATTAAAAGAAATGAACGACTCATGTACTAGTACAGAGCAATGTACTAGTACGGAGCAGTATATCATAGAAGTAATGCGCCTGCGCCAAAAAGAAAAATAAGAAGGATTCCGGTACTAGTACCGAACAGTATAATGGAATGGATCATAGAAGTAATGTACCTGCGTCAAAAAAAACTATATGAAGAATTCAGGTACTAGTACCGAGCAGTATACTGGATCATAGAAGTAATATTCCTGCGTCAAAAAGAACGATATAAAGGATTCACGTACTAGTACCGAGCAGTATACTGGATTATAGAAGTAATGCGCCTGCACAAAGAAGAATGAAATGAACGGTCCAATATGAATTGTACATATCGGTCTTTCGAATGATTAGTTCAAAAAGTACAAATTGTTCAATAATCGCCCATCACTAATCTCGACTACAACCAGCTCCGGAGCAGGTTAGGTTCGCAGCATAAATTACGATGGCGCTATAACCCAGTAACACGTGACCCAATGACGTGATACTGAAAACCCCGGGTTAAACCTGAAGTTACCTCACTAACCCCAAAACTTGCTTTGTAGTATAGGCCCCAGGTCTGGAGCCTGCTGGTTTTCTGTTGTGCATCAAATTGAACCACCAGGTGTCCCAGTTTAAAGGGTTGCAAAGAAAAGCTATAGCTGGCCATGAGGTCCAGAGTTGAGTATAAGGGCTCTATAACCTGTCAGATTTGTGCTACCAAATTTTAGGAATCTTGCATTACCTGCAGTACTTCTAACTCTCAGGAGTTGGAAGGAACCTTGTTAACTAATCAAGTATTCTTCAATCGGCTTGTTTTTACATCTCAGACAGACTAAGCCTTTGATGTTGTATGGTGTGTAGAGTATACTGAGTATAGTTATCACTGTTTTGCATAATTTAGTGGGCCTTTGTGATTGGCTTCATGAGGAGTTCCAGAGGCTTGTTTCCATTAGCCTCTTATAGAACAAAACTGTCAGTTAGTATTCATTGTGTGATGTCTGCTAATGTTCTGTCTACGATCTTACAGTCTGGCAGAAGAATTTGGGGGATTACTGTGAGTGACAGGGAAAATTACAAAGAAATATTGAAGTTTCAAATAGGCAATCTTGTCAAACTTAAAATGATAGCTAACAGAGTTACAGTATGACAGTGGTTCAATGTGCAGTATACATTAGGTTCTGCAACTATAAACAACATTATACAGCCAGCCTGAAGGAAGATTGTAGGTTTCAAAAAACTGTTTGATGTATGCAAAATGCAACTTTATCATAACTACACATAATAGTGCATTTATAAATATTTTATTTAGTATTAATTGCACTATGTAACTAAATGTTAGGAAGTAGTTTAATCAATCCAAGTAATAATAAATAAAGACATATTAGAATAGCATAATATATTAAAATAGCACAATATCTAATTAGCAAAGAATGCATTTTATTAATACTGAAACTGGTTATATTGTCTCTGTATATTGATTTTTAATATATTGTTCCTGTGTTCACTAAAAACACAGATATATAAAAAAATAAAGAAATCTAGGTAGGTTTCGGCCCGCCAGGGCAAATGAATGAAGAGTTAAATCTTTACATATTCTTGCCACATGTACTGTATGAGTGTTAGTACTCTAGCCATAGACGCAACTGCTTTTCAAGTATTTCGTAATGTTTCATCCAAACATTCCTGAGTTGTCCAATGGGGTTTAATTAACTATTACTAACAGTTATGTTATGTGGCCAACAGTTATTCACAATGGAAGCGCATTGTAAACAAGTGTGACCTGACAGCCAAGTGTTAGCACATTGTCTAGGTGAAGTTGTGACAGGGGAACTCACCTGTCCACACTAATGGCACACAGGTTGAGGATGGAGGCGGTACACAGCATGACATCCATGGTCATCAGAGCATCACAGATGTATGTGCTCAGGGTCCAAATGCCACCCAGAAACTGGGACGATGACAACAACAACAACAACACCCATCTCAGGTTAACTATTTGACACTTTTGTCACAGTGAACTTTAACCTGCTATGTGAGAGACAGGACAGGTAATTGAACAAAACTACAGTGTCTTTTCCATCAATGTAAGAGGTCATGAAGGAAGCACCACACACACAAACCCCCCCTTCTCCATTCCTCACCTCAGAGTAAACATATAGAGGCAGCACCAGAACAGCAAGTAGCAGGTCGGCCACAGACAGACTGATGATGAAGTAGTTAGTGGCCGTCTTCAGGGAGCGCTCAGTGAGCACGCTCAGACACACCAGTACGTTGCCCAAGATGATGACCAGGATAAGGGGCACGCCCAGCACCAGGGCAAAGTAGTTGTAGTCATAGTTCTGGTTTAGGTCTCTGTATGTCACATCCTCAGTTACACCCTCAGCAGTGGCGCTGCTGCCGGGTGATGACGTCACATTGACGGTGTCCATGATGGAGGCCCCGCGCTGCACTGTCGCTCTGAAGTTAACATCTATTGAGGAGAAGAAGCAAACACATACTGTGGTAAAAAAGGGGAATCTGTACAAGTAATAGTGAATGTGTTGTCATTCTCTCTTTGAGAAAAACAGCTACCCCACTTATTGCTCCCATGTTATTGCCGTACATTGTAATGTGCTACCATTCATTCTTACGTAGTAAAAACATTAAAGTCTGTTTGCATTTTTTGTGTCATTCAACTCAGAATTATTGGCACCCTTCATGAAATTCAGCAAATGTGAAGCAAAAAAATTTAAGAACACAAACAGTTGGTCAGAAATAGTGTACACTTTGCGCTTTTATTTCAACACAATAATTTTTCAAATTTTATTTGTAGCATAACATTTTTCTGAAAGTCTTATCCACATGTAAAAAAATCTGTAAGCCGTAGATGCTGACATAATTAAAAGAACTGCCTGAGTTTGGTGTAGTGGTCTGAGCTCCTGACTCCGGACCATACATGCACCATGCCCATTAGGGTTCGAGTCCCGGCTCAGTCAGCAATCTGTGCTCTTCCTCTCTGTCTCCCTTTTCAGCAGTTGTTTTCTAACCTCTCTTCAAGTACTCCCAGCAAGTCTATTTATTTTGAACTATCCGGTGAGCTAGCACACCTGATTCAACTTGTCTACTAATCAACAAGTCCTTGATTAGTGAATATGTTGTACTAGTTCAGGGCTGCAGCTAAGCAGTGGCACGTCTACTGTTACTTGAGGAGAGCTTTGAGATCCACTGCTCTACACTACATACCTGTCTCCCTAGCTTCTGCTTCATTTTTTCCTGTCAATAATTACATTTTTTATGAAATAAAATAATTCCAAAATATAAATCAAATACTATTAAGACCAAAAACCATTGAAAAGAAAAAACACAAAAACAAATCAACATGTGGTGTGACCTTTGCAATTAATCTGCACCAATGCTCTTATAGGTACACTGTAAGCATTTTTATAATACAGTTGCCTGTTAAATTGTTCCAAGCATCTTGGGATAAACAAATATTTATTATTTAAGAAATCTTCAGTAGGGGGGCTAAGCATTGTTTTCACAGTGCTGTAGGTTTCAAATTTATTGGCAATCCTACGATCAGTCTTTTGCGAAGCCTTCCCTGGTGTGGGTAGCAGTGCTGAGCCTCTTCCATTAAAATCTGACCAGGTTGGCACATACTTGGATTCCGGACTGAAATGGCCATAATAAAAATATTATTTAGTGTACCCTCAATTTCTATGTTGATTGTGATGTATATCTCAAACTCCTGGCAGAAACAACCACGTTTTGGGCTAAAATATCCTGGTACTTTTGTATGCAACAGTGGTATGCAAACGTGTGGATAACCCTGGAAAAAAGTATTTAAAAATGAATTTTTCTTTGAACATATTGACTGAAGTGAAACTCTTCTGCACATGTATATATTTAATGTTTTCATGTATATATCACATGCAACATATTTTATGTTTTCAATTAAATAAAATTAAACCAAAAAAACATGGCATTTGCAAAAGTTTCAGAACCCTGTAAGTTAGTACTTGATAAAACCCATTATTTGGCACATACTGTATAACAAATTACAAACATTTTCTTTAGGCAGCTATATGTTTCTATTTTTTACTTTGGAATTTTTTCCCACTTTTCCTTGCAGAACTATTTCAGGACAAAAACATTTGTGGGTCTCCTTGCATGCACTGCATGTTTGGGATCTCACAGGTTTTAAATAATCTGGGACTGTGTCAAGATGTATGGTGTGGTTGAAGGAGTGAAACCCAGGCAGGCAGATGGTAGATGAAAATGGATGGAGGTTTTATTGTATTTTATGAGTAGACAATCCGGAGACATACTATAAAAAGTTGCATGGTACCACTGAAGCGAGTGGCACAACATATACTCTTATATAGCTTAACATGCTCTTTCAGTAGCACAGACACTGATAGCTAACACACAAGTACAGTCAATCCACTGACAAATACACAATATTTTAAGGAGTCCAGTCTCTCAGTCCTGTATATGTCAGCCCTCCCTCGGCTGGGCATCACAAACTAAGAAAATCTCAATTTTCTTAATTTTTGGTAAATTTGTCATTGTGAATTTTCATGTATGTTTTGAATGAATGTCTTGCTGATATATCCAACCTATTTTCAGCTTGTATGATTTGTTAATATTTAATTGAATCCACCTTCATAATATTACCAGTTCCACTGGTTGCCACACATCCCCAACGTACAATGAAGCCATTTCGCTCCTTAATAGTTGGCAAGGTGTTTTCTTGAAAAGCTTTACACTTTTTCTCTAAATATACCTTCTATGGTTGTGGCCAAACAGTTAAAAATATCTTGTCATCAGTCCAAAGCAAACTGTTCCAAAACTTTCAGACTTGTCAAAGTTTTCTTTTGCATACTGTTGCTGTGAAAATGTCTTTCGAAGCTTCAAAATGAAATGGTAGTCAATGAGGAAAATTTTGACATTTGTTTAATTCCTGAAAGGTAACTGCTTTGGCTCAACAGCGATGATACTTTAGATTCTGAGTTTTGTGATAAGGTTTTACAAAGGCATACTTCTGATCCTTGTTGTGTAAGGAACACTGTACTGTGGATGTGAAAAACTTCTCCAAGATTCAGCTACATCTTTTGGAAGGTCATTTGCAGTGACCTGCAGGTTCTGTTGAGCACACCTGACATATGAAGACTGTATGATATTTTTCTTGTTCTTCCAGACCTTGCTTTGACTTGAACTGTTCAATTTAATTTCTTAACAATGTTTTTGACAGTTGAAATTGGCAAGTGATGAGAGAGTTTTTAATACCCTGCTCCTGCATTGCAAGGTATTGTAAGCTCTTAGATTGTAAGGTATTGAGTTTTTTTCTGAGTAATAGTTAAACAGTAATTGATGAAGAATGGTCCAAAAAAGCACTTCAAAATTTTGCAGAAAAATAGTGCTCTTCATGGTGTACAAGGTTAAAGCTATATTGTGTAAGAACTGCTCCCATCTATTGGTGAAATTGTATGACAACCCACTAAATATTACGTTCCAGCCCCTCCCGCTATTATGCCAGCAAAGCGAACTCAGATTATAATTTTTTTTAACAGTACCGCTCACTTTTTTTCATTGCAATAATGATTATATAGCTAGTGAATTGTAATCAATGCAATTGTATTGTGTGTAAAGAAACAATAAGCGCATGTGATAGCAAAATATATTTTTTTAATGTCTTATTAAAAACAGAAACAAATATGTTGTACGCACAATTTGATTGAATATATTGTCAGTATCTCATGTGAAAACACGATTACATTTGAAAAACATTCATGAGAGTCTAGTTTATCCAACAATAGACTAATTTAAGCAACACATGAACATGGACACTACCTATGCAATGATTTAACAATGGTTATTGTAATGAATTACGAGCGCTAAACGGATAATCCGAGTTCGTGCTGCCAGGCGAATGGTTCTTGCCTACTGTATAGCTAGGGCCAGCGCGCCATTAAATGTCTTCAAGAATATGCGTGATCCTCCATCTTCAACAGGCTTTCAAATCTGCCGGCAGTCATGAGTAATCTTCCCCTGGCATTCGTCACGGTGCCACTGAGTGTAAAGGCACGAAAGGCAGAGCTTGAATTTCGAGGTATGTCCCTCTTTGGCTAAAGTATTTTAAAGATGGAGGCGTAAGATGGCCACCGCAATTCGAGCGACTTCTACGTATGTATTCTGAATGGAAGATTCTACGCTTACAAGAATACTTTGATTAGTTGGTGGAAGTATACATGAATGAGCACATATGTTTGAAATAACAAAGGGGTTTTTGCTAAGAATCAACTCAAAAAACTACACAATGTAGCTTTAAGTCACTGCTTAGCAGGACAACTATTTTAAGTTAAAAAAAAATGTTTTTAAGTAGCATTTCATAACCAATGCTACTTTGTTTTCTTTTATTTTAAATACTTTTGCCAATCCTTTAAAACCCATTATTTGCTGAAACATCTTACTACTCAATGAAATGTTTGAAAAAATGATTGTGTTAATAAAGTATGTGACTCCTTATTAGTATTTTTGAGCTCAAAATATGACTCGATGTTTTGTGTGGTTTATTTTGTTTACTTGCAATTTCATGAAGGGTGCTTTTTTTCATTACTTCTTGAGTAAACTGTGCGATTTAGAAATTGAATGTGCCTTTACATTGCGTCAATCAATACACAAGATACTTAAAACCCCTCTCCACCTCTACCAGATGTTAATACCTTGAGGAGACGAGGCGGGGAGGTGGGCGGAGCGTGATGTGTGTCCTGACGACTGATTCTGGACACAGTGTGCTTAGCATGTGTGTGTCAGCCAACTGCCTGCCCCTGCTGAGACCTTTGATGGTCATAATTTACAGAGATGAGTCTTCAGTCACGCTCTTCTCTCTGAGTGACATCACAGATCCCACCTGCAATGGAAGAGGAAGGGGTGGGATGTCAAAAGGAAAATTCATTTTCTATAAGCTTAGGTGTTGTGCCCTGGATAATAGGCATAACTCATAAGTCATTTCTTTAGGAATAACATTTTTTATACACTGCATGCTATATAATTCTGATTAACTGTAAATATCACAGTGTTTTGCAATTGAGAGGTACTGTATATTAAGGAAAATGGTGCACTGTCTCTTTGGAAAGAACATGATTGGGAAGTGAGAGAGTCCAATTAGAGAATGTTGTTTGAGTTGAGTCAGAGAATCTAAGCTGGCTATAGCTAGAGAATATCTTATTCATTTTGTTGTACTTTAACCAGAACTTATATAGTTTTTTTTAAAACCAGAAAGGTACTCTGAAGTTGACTGAGTTATGTCAAGGATGCAACAATTGCACATTTGGGATTTCACTATTTTCACATCAGCATGGATTAAGCCTGTATTTTAGAGTAGTACATTTTAGACTGTCAATAAACAAATGGCTATAACAAGTAATTCGTGAGAGCAGACCTTTTCAAACAGGGGTCCTTAGAATAAATTCAGTATTACCAGTAGTTAAAGTATACCTACAGGACATTATGCGTAGTTAAAGCTTCATCCAGTTTTTTCTATTTTCCATAAATGACAATCATGTTTGTTAATCAATATGCAAATAGCCTTTTCACCTGCACTGCCTAGTCAGGGCCATGTTAACAATGAGCTTGTTTTGTGCACTTTGGTATACCACATCTAAGGGGTTACAACACAATGAGTATTAGTTCCAGTTTCAGCAGGTACTAAAACCAAAACATACTTAGGGGCCCCACTAGGCTAAAACCAGCTCTGCTGGCAGAATTGCAAAATGTGTACAATATTAATACATAGCTCTTAAAAAGGCATATTTTTCTCTCAGCTTCTGCCAAATGATTAGAATAGCAGCATAACAATATACCTAACTTTCCAATTTGTCACACTAACCTATTTCAAGTTGTTGTATGACAGATTAGGAGAATGCATTTAGAGGACAGGCTACTACATATTTTGATCTACAGTATAATAACTGTTTTGGATTTCATCATTTGAAACCACCCTAAATGCATTATTGTTGTTTTTTATTGTTGTTTGAATGTTCTGAAACAAATCTCCTGCCACACTGTGTTCTGAAGCATCTCTCCAATGAGCACGCTCAGATCAGAGCTGAGTTTTTCCAGTAATATGGAACCGTTTGAAATTCTCTGCACCGATAGGTGACGGTTGCCATGACATCCATGAGAGCTTGCGCTATCTACAAAAAAAGACCCTCTCAAACCTTTCCAGCTCATTTCACTTGAATGGATGAGATAAAAAAATATTTGCTTTGTTATTTTTGGGGTGGGTTCCATTTTGTTGTAGTTTAAAAGTTTGTTCAAATCTGAGCAGACTTTATGTTCTGTGTGTCTCTGTGTCTGTGTCTCCGTTGGTCATCCTTTCTTTCTAGTGCAGACTAAAGCATTGGTGATCATGTTTAAATGTTTAATATTTTAGGAAATTAATCAAAGCCAAATATAATAAAATCAAAACATTTGGCCAATGCAGAGATGGATTGCTCTAAAATGTAATCCATTGTAATATGAAGTGTTTAAGCTCACTGCTCTGGTTAATATGTAAGTATTACCTGAAGACGAGAGCGAACGAACACAGACACAGACAGCGCATGGTCCAGGCTTGCAGTGGCAGGTAATTCATCTGCACAATCGTGGACTGGGCGTTCTGCCTTAAATGTCAAACCAAGCGGGAGTTCGCAGCTTACTGCGAGTGCCGCAAAGGAAAAATACAAGACAGGGAAATAAAGTGTGTGTTATTGATGTTGGTCAGATAAGAGGGAATGGACTGACAAAGCAAAGACGTGAACAGCGAGGAACAGACTCTCAGCAGCACGTCCCATGGGCAAAATCACTCTGCACTGCAGAAAGAGCCATTACTCAACCCCTTTCTGTCATCTGCCTCTCAGGCTGCTAAATTGGACATGGAATTCCTTGAGATTAGAGCTCTTTTGATTAGAGCTCAACTGGGATAATTGCCTACCAAACTTCTACTACGAAACTGACTAGTCTTAGGTGTAGGGCTGGCCCACTGCATACCCCTAATACTCTATGTTGCTCTGGATTATCGGTTGTTGACTATAAACCAGGTGGTTCCGATCCTGAATGCTGATTGGCTGACAGCTGTGGTAAGTGAGATTGTAGAGTATACCACATCACATTTTTACTGTTCTACTTACATTGGTAACCAATTGATACTTGCACCCAATGCACTGTGCCTAAAAACCAATATTAGCTGTGGCATTTTGTCCACATCGCCTTAGTATACAACAATTTAAGTTTTGTTGGACGTTTTCAGTATTTTATTACAGGTACTGTGATTGTGACAGGAAAGTGTTCTCTGCTGTACGAAAGGGAGAAAGGACATCAAAAACGTCATGCCACTATCTCTGTAACTTACAGTAGCCTATCTTTATTATTTAGCAACTTTAGAGGCCACACAACTGAAACTGAGAGACTCTTCTCTCTCAGCAACATCATGCCGTTTACTGATGATTATTTTCTCTCTCTTGTTATAAGAAAAGAAATGACGCGATAACAGCTACACCCCCATGCCTGTGGACATGCCTCCAGGAACACCTACACACTTCAACAATAGCCATTGAACACAAAACCATTATTGTAATTATAGTCAATGGGTCTCATATTCTTTTTTACAAAGGAACAATGGAAAGCTGTAATTATAAACCTCCACTTTGCACCTCAAGATTACATCCTTTGCTTACATGTCAGCCTGTAACATGTAGTACAGTAGATACAGCTTACTTGTGTTGTTCCATTAAAGCTGTCTATAGTATGTTATTGATAATAGATGCTGTTGTGTTTTCACTTGGACCCTGGCTCTTTATTTTACTAGTTGGCAATTAGGATGCTGAAGCCGGCCAGTGTGGAAACAAACGATCTCCCTGGACTGGTCAGGAAAATCAGCTGTGGGTAGGGTGTGGGTGGGAATGGTGTGTGGTAGTTGACGGGTGTGCCTGTGTGTGGGCGCTATTTGTGCTCATTAACTGATTAAACAGGGAGAGCTTAGGTCAAACATGCAGCACCATTAAATCACCCTCCAGCTTTGCCCAGACCACAGGGAGCGAGGCCGAGCACAGCCAATGAGAGAGGGAGAAGAAGAGAGTGTGATAGACAGGGAGGGAAACAAAGGAGATAAGAAGAGGAAAAGAGTGAAAGTTAAAGAGAGAGATATGCGTGATATATCAAGCGGCCTAGACAGAAGAACGTAGATGGACCTTATGTTGCTGAATGTTAATTTGTTTTCCAACCAAAGCCTAGCCTGAAAACGAACGTTTTCTGAATGTCAGTCTGACAGCAGATGCTGTTCAATATGCAGGTGTTTTCTAGAGGGAGGAGGAGGCTGAGTTTGAGATATAATTGAGCTGGAGATGACCTGCGACATTTCCTTTGTCTAGCCTTTCCCAGGATTTTTTTTATGTCATTTCTGTTCACAGGTGCCTTCAGCACTGAACTAGAAAGCATTCTGGGATGCAGTAGAATCAGCAGTAGCAGATGGGTAGAGGAGCTGTCAGAATTAGCTGGGGTCAGAAGCGTGAGTCTGGGTGTTAAGTTGGCGTGTGAGAGTTGTGTGTTGCATGTTTGAGGAATGTGTTAGTTAACATCCATTTGTTAGTTAACAGTATGTGCAGAGATAGATACTGAAAGCCAAAAATAATTACCCTTTCTAGAGTTTCCCTTGTGCCCACCAGTCAGTCAAAAATAATGGTTCTCTGCTGTTTGGATGCCCGGTTACAGTGTTGAATAAAAATCTATCTTCAAATACACGTGTTACCTGGAGTTACTCTCGTGGGAGCGTACATGCAGAGAGGATACGTAACCCCAAATCATCTCTCACCCTACATTCAGAGAGTACTACAGGATACATGCATCTGTCAGAGAGGAAAGAGAGTGTAATGGCGTTTTAGGTGTCGACATCTAAGTGGTCATTTCATGACCCCATTTACACAGTGGCAGCGATGGACTGGCCAGTCTGGAATTTGGGCAGATGCCAGAGGGGCCGCGGCACCTCGTGGGCAGTTTAGACCGGCCGGCCAATCAGAGCGCAATGTTGTCACAGCCATGCGGCCCCTTTAATGTATCATTTCCTCCGGCCCGCTTTCAGGCGTCAATAGCACCGTCCTTGCGCTGCACGCTCCACCTTCCCCCTGCTGACGGGGCCGCCGGCGGGTGGAAGTGCCAGGGCCGTTTATCGTCCCCAGTCTGTCACTGTACAGTGGAGAAATCTGGCTGCTTCATCCTCGAGCTCCCATGGCATCAGAGACTGGCTGCTTTTTTCTTTTCTCAGTCTGGCCAGGTGGGACAACAGACAAATACAAGCAGATCAGGGGCCCCTGATACAAAATGTTTTAGGAGGGTGCATTCATTTAATCAAAGAATTAATAAAAACGTGATCCGAGGGTGCATTAATTTAATCAAAGAATTAATAAAAACTTGATCATGAGAGTAGTTAAATTCTTGATGATTGACAAGGTACAGTTTTAGTTAAATCTTTAATTTATATTTTAATATATTATTCAGTGGCCTGAAAATATTACAGTCAGATTTATATGATTGCTGACACTGGGATTAAGGCCATTTATTCGTACTATGTGTAGAATTGAAGCCGTAACAACGGTACTATTTTCTCTTTCCTGCTGTCATGCTTACAGACACTGTAAAACATTTATTTATGTGGTGTTCCAACTTGTGTGAATTTCCTCACAGCAACTCATAATGTGACTCAGTAGTGTTTATAGTCCCCATGTGCCTGTATGCACTCCCGACAATGTCTGGGCATGCTCCTGATGAGATGGCAAATGGTGTCCTGGGGGATCTCCTCCCAGACCTGGATCAGGGCATTAGTGGCTCTACTTGGCGGTGTCGGATGTACCGATGCATAATGTTCCCGAGGTTCTCAATTGAATTCAGGTCTGGGGATTGGGAGGGCCAGTCAATGGTATCAATGCCTTCATGATTCAGGAACTGTCTACACATTCTGGCCACATGACACTGGGCATTGCACCAGGAGGGACCCAGGGCACACTAGAGCTGCGAAAGGTCTAACGATGGGTCTGAGGATTTCATCCCAGTACCTAACAACAGTCAGGGTACTATTAGCTAGCACATGGAGGTCTGTGTTACCCTCCAAGTATATGCCTACCTAGACCATCACTTACCCACCGCCAAACCGGTCACGCTGGATGATGTTGCTGTTTTATTTCTGACAAGTTGGTTAGAAACATGCACACCAGTTATTGCAGTACTACAGTAGCCTGCTGGAAGTCATTTAATTTTTTTATTTATTTATTCAACTTTATTTAGCCAGTAAAAAACTAATTGAGATAAAGAATATATTTTTCACGAGCGTCCTGTACAAGACAGGCAGCAGCAAGTTACCACAGACAGATCAAAAAACATAAGACAACATAAAAACATAAGAACACCATACGATCACAGATTTAAACAAAGCTGCTGGGTTGATGCCCTGTCCAGCTCTACTTGTGTAATGGCCCGTCTCCTGGTATCTCCTCCATACTCTTGAGACTGTTCTGGGAGACACAGCGATCCTTCTTGTGACGGCACATATTGATGTGCCATCCTGGAAGAGCTGGACTACCTGTGCCACCTGAATGGGGTGCAGGTACCCCCTCATGCTACCAGTAGTGAGAAGGACACTAGTAAAATGCTAAACTGAAGAAGAATCAATCAGGAAGGATAAGAAGAGAGCAATTTTCTGTGGCCACCACCTGCAAAACCATTCCCTTTTTGGGGGTTGCCTTGCTGTTGCCTCTCTAGTGCACCTGTTGTGAATTTCATCTGCACCAAAACAGGTGACAATGATTCACAATCACTTATGCTTTCTAACTGGACAGATTGGTATCCCTGAAGTTTTATTGTCAATTGTTATACTGTGATGATTGTATGTTCCCTTAAAAAAACTGGAAAATATATTTCAATATCATTTAAAGAAGATGTACTGTAAATAATCAAATGACTTTATTAATAAAGCTAGAATGGCTTAAAATTTCAAGAAACCGTGATTGCATTGCAGCAGTGGTAGGTGATGCAAAGCGCACCTGTGTGTCAATTATTACAGGCTATTTATTTGGAAAATGGCGATCAGGAATATGTTCAATATTATATAGAGTATACATTTTAATGATGCAACAACCAACTGTCACAACACAATACAATCAACTCATTGACCTATACAGACGCTTCCTTCAAGACCATTTACACTTGATTTACAAATGCTTAGTAACCTAGCTGGCTATCGGTAGACAATTTTTCGCACCAAACTATCTCTCCAAATAACAACAGGTTTGACAGGCTATAATAAAGCTAGCTAGCTACCTAGAAAGTTCTACACAACCATGAAAAATTCTAGCTTAATACAAGAGTGATTCTTGGTAATGCTGGCTCTGTTCGAAGTGCAGTGACAGCCTGGTACCTCCTAGGCAGTAGGCATAGCCCATCTCATTCATACTCCAGATTTCCACTTCAGGGAAATAATTATTTTAAAAATGTCCAACTTATATTGTTTTCTAAACCCACAAGCTTGAAGCAGCAAACTGTTAGCTAACTTGCTCTATCGGCAGTGCACAAAACGTACATTTTTTTATTAGGCCATGTAAATGTAACATTTGTGTAGATTCAGTGACTGGATAGCTTATTTCACACCTCAAATGTGATCAGAACAGATTTTGGGAACTATTACGTTGAAGTCTGTACTTACATGTAGGTTGATATAATTTGTGCACACCACCATCTTGTTTGTATTTGTAGTCCCTCTAGATTTTACGTTTTAGTAATTTAACAGACACTCTTATCCAGAGCAACTTACAGTCAGTACAGGAACATTCCCCCTGGAGCAACTTAGGTTAAAGTGCTTTGCCCAAGGAAACAATGACATTTGGCACAGTCTGGAATCGAATGGGCAACCGACATCTGACTACAAGTATTCCTCCCCAACCATTGAGCCATTTGCAACCCTACATCCAATAGATGGCTAAACCTTTCCTCTATTCATTTAGAATGGGAACATGTATTGCTTAAAACTGACTAATTACAAATCTACAATACACTGCACTGCAATACACTAAGTTGCATATGCTGCTGCTGATATGGAATCAATATTGTGAAAACTGCAGGTAAGTCATCTTTATTTATATAGCACCTATCCCAGATAAAATCACAAAGTGCTTTACAATAGCAAGTGTAACAAATAATAACAATTAAAACATATACAGAAACGTACAACAAAATAGCACATTCAACTGAAAGCTTGTCTGAATAATACTGTCTTCAGCTGTTTTTTAAAAGAATCAACAGAATCAGCCACATGCAACGACGAAGGCAGGGCATTCCACAAATTGGGAGCAACTGCATAAAATGAACGGTCTCCCCGAGTTTTAAGGCGTGTTTTGGGGACCATCAGGAGGTTTTGACCT
Organism: Umbra pygmaea; assembly: GCA_016801145.1. Classification (NCBI taxonomy): domain Eukaryota; kingdom Metazoa; phylum Chordata; class Actinopteri; order Esociformes; family Umbridae; genus Umbra; species Umbra pygmaea. Next base: position 14,783 of record JACXGM010026438.1, read on the forward strand.
GAAGAACGAAGAGTACGGCCGGAAGAATAAGATGTCAACATGTCAGCAATATATCGGGGTGCCTGTCCATGTAGTGCTCTATAAGTTAAGAC
>JACXGM010026439.1:0-14874 GCA_016801145.1 Umbra pygmaea
ATCGCTATGGATTAACACCAGTTGTTTAAAATGATCTTGGCCACTACAATGAACGAGTTAGACTTGGCTTTTTGTCTAAAAGAGGAACAGAAGACGGCGCTCAAATCGTTCCTTTTTTATAAAAGGACGTTTTTGCTGTTTTGCGACCTGATACGGGAAGAGTTTTATCTACCAGTTAGCTCCGCCATAGGGGCTTAGCGAAAAACCACTGGTGATTGGTCGTAGTGTTATCCAATTGCGTACCTTTTCAGATTTTCAAATGCATGCTTGGTGCTGCCCCTCAAGTTGGGTCATTTTCATTACTCGAAGCCAGACCCATATCTCCTCCGGATTTGGGTCTGGATTTTTCCAGGCTAGGGCTATTATCAGTTTACCAAAATAACTAAGATACTCTGAAGTTGATTGAGTTATTTAAAGAGTGCAACACTAACTGAGCTAAGTACTTTTGCATGCAACAAGACACCTAGCTAAGTTGACTGCTTACATTGAGTGTGTGCATCGTTGTAGCTTCTATAACCTCTCGTTTCACTTATCCCTCCCTTTCGCTGATTACAAGTGTCTCTATTGGTCTCCATGCAGTGTAAACAATTGCTTTGATTGGCTTACGTAGTGTGAAATTATTTAAATGATGCACATGTCTGAACTACACAAAGGCCATTGCATCTCCCCTGAGCTGGACAAAGTGTGCCTGTCAAAAAATCAAGAAGCTCCACCAATATTATTATTTTATGAGAAATGTATTGCGGTCTGGAAAGAACCATACCGCGGTCTGGATCCGGAACGTGGTTCGATAATTGGTGATGGCTGCTATAACATCTGAAAGGTCGGATGACATTGTCCTTCAAGCAATGATTTACTGTACTCAATAGACACAAGAAGGGTCTGTCATGCCACAAAGTGTCTACCTGCCAAACGCCAACCACCCTTATGTCATAATTCAAATCCTACCTTTACCAAAATGGAGAACAGAGTGACCAAATAGTTCGAGGACACATCTATCAGATGCAAATGCACAGATCTGCCCATCTCCAAAATGTGTCCCTTTCGTAGACTAAGTGAGAAACAGACAGGAAATGCAGAGTTCTCTAGAGATGCAAACAGATCCACCTCCTCCCAATCCGAACCAAGCCCACATCATTTGACCTATCTCGGGATGCAGCATCCAATCGTTCATCCGAGGACCTCTTTTGGGCCCCAAAACTGTCCCTTTATTGAGGTGCATGGGAATGTGGCATGCAACAAGAGACTGAACCTGCTCATGCACTTGTTCCCACAACTCCTGTGCCAACCGATGGACAACAGAAGGCCTGCCGTATCTTTGTCTGACCATGTTGCACATTCCACCCGCAAAGCCCCAGAGAAAAACAGACTAGCACTAACAACAATGCCATGAGCTCTAGTCTGGACCAGTCTGTTCAGATCCCACTGCACATCCTCTAGTTCTGGTCACACCTAGTTTTGCAATGGTGAACAGGACTTAAAAAAATCATTTTTTTGCCCATCATTGCTATCATTATTAGAGCATGTGCAGCAGCTTTAGACCCAACAGGGACATTATCAGTGTCACAGACAACACTCGCTGAGAATATAGTCAATCGAGTTCACATAACAGTGTTTCCCATCTCACATCCGACCCAACTCATCATCCTTTATGGTCCATAGTCAGAAAAGGAGAACATCCCTCTGAGCTACACACTGAGGCTTGGAGAGAAGTACCTCAACATGAACACCACCAACATGTCTCTGCTCTGGACTACTGGCTACACCCCCTAGATTCCCCAACCCTGAAAAAAAGCTTTCCCTCTGGAAAGAAAGTATTCCTTGATGACTGGGAGCAACTGACACTCCTGTAAAAGACTCAGGTGCTTAATGAAGACAATTCAATTTAAGGAAAAACATACAAAACACTACATTTTTAAATAAATATAAATTCAAGATACAGTTATTCAAATAGAAATATTGAATACAAGTATGGAAAATACTGTATGTCTGTAGATATTGATAATTAATTTCCAAGGGAAGTAACTGAGGTTTAACTTAAATGTTTTTCATTAAATCAATGAAGATACCCCATTGCCAAATAATCTTGACTTGACCTAAATGGAAATTCCTATATAATATTTTATATATATAAATATAAAAAACATTGTTAAAACAATAACTAGGTGTCTGTGTGGCGTAGTGGGCTAGTTGCTGCAATACAGGACAGTCTACATCACAATGGTCAGTGGTGCGAGCCTGACTATGGGTTCTCTGACTTTCCCTAGACCTCCTGCACGAGTGAAGAAATTACTTTATCTTTCAGTGACCAGCTTGCAATAGCTGTAAAACCTGTACAGATGCTGCGTGTCTAATTTGTCCACACAACCCAAGTAAAAAAAAAGTATATTTAAATGTACTTGAAATGTATTTTATTTATCCTAAATATACTTCCAATATATTATTTTGGTATGTATATTTTGAAAGTATACTTCAAATATACTTAAATATATTGAATACATACTTATGGTTAACCATAAGTATACTAGAAGTATAATACTGGAGTATAATTTAAATATACTTTTTTTTTACTTGGGAATTTAACAATCGGTACATTTGAATGGTGAATCCTCCGGGAACACAATCTTCCTTTGTGTACTAATACTGTTTTAAGAAAGCAGAGAAATATTGTAAAAATAGCCTATTAAGAAATTCCCAAAATGGGTGAACCCAGCCAGTTTTATGTAGAGCAAGGTTAACACTCAAAAACTCAATCATCACAGTACAGTACAACACAAAGTCAATTAAACTTCAGGGATATCAATCTGTCCAGTTAGGAAGCAAAAGTGGTTGTGAATCAATCAATGTCACCGGTTTTAGTGCAAATGAAAGTGAAAACTTCCTGACTGATTCTACTTCAGTTTTGCATTTTCTAGTGTCCTTGTCACTACTGGTAGCATGAGGCGGTGCATGCAGCTCATTCTGGTTGCACAGGAAGTCCAGCTCCTCCAGGATGACACATACATATAGTATGTAACATTGCAAGAATATTTGCTGTGTCTTCCAGTACAGTCTCTATAATATTATCTTTGGTTTCTTCAAGGTATAACAACACACATCTTTTTTTTGTTATTTTGACCAGTTGTCATTTTCTGCAAATTAATGCTCTGAATGATAATACTCTTCTATTTTGACAGAAATGTTGTCATTTGTATATGCAATAAAACAAAAATGTTAATTTTAACCAAACACCTGCCCATTAATAGTAAAACCAGAGGAACTGATGATTTCGCCTAGAGAACTGCCGCTCACTGGACATTCTATTTTTTCTGAACATTCAATGTAATCTCGAGAGATGGTTGTGTGTGAAAATCCCAGTACATCAACACTTTCTAAAATAAACCAACAGTCTGGCACCAACAGCCATGTCATGTGCAAAGTAACATTAAATCACCTTTCTTCCCCATTCTGATCCTTGGCTTGAACTTCAGTAGATCACCTTGACAATGTCTACATGCCTAAAAAAATGCATTGATTTTCTGCCAGGTGATTGACTGATTAGACATTTGCATTAATAAGTGGTTGAACAGGTGTACTTAATGAAGCAGAGAGTGTAAGTAAAACTAATTATATAAAAATATATTTTACAGGTATAGAGTAGCTAATAAGAGGAAGAGTTACTTTAATGGTAGTTACTGTAAACATACAGTAGATTGTGATAATGTGCTCATTTTGATACATTGACATAAAAATCACATGAAAAATTAATGAGACATGAATGCAGGAACATACTGTACAGTAATGAATTGATGTATGAAATGTTGCTATATATCGGGGTAAATAAAGCATTCCAGAATATCTAGCGGAATGCCTCAAATTATCAAACATTATTTAATTAATTAAAACCTTTGACTGTATAAGAGGCAAATGTCAGCAAATACTTTTATATACCTTTAGTTTTGCTGTTGGGTTTGACATGCTCTGAAAAATCTAAATTTGATTTCCCAAAACCCTGAATACATTTACACTAAACAACTGTGGGCACTTCAAAGATTATCATAACACACATTGAGTTTATATTTAAAAAATCATGCAAATGTATTTTTTTTACATTGCACCATCATGTTGTTTTGACTCTACTACTTGTACAATTTATAAAGTGTGAAAGCAGAGACAGACATAGAAGAAGATAGACATCCAGATTTTTGTCAACATGCCATCTGACCTCGTGCCAGAGTTTGGTTTAGTGGTCTAACTACCGGACTCTACACCACACATGCTTCCTGGTGATGGGGGTTTGAGCTCCAGCTCGGCCGCTGTCTGTGCCCTCCCTTTCTGCCTAGCCTCTGCTTCTTAATATTCTATCATTAAAAAAGAACACCCCAAAAAACTGAACATCTGATCTGTATCCAGGTTTCTGTTCCCAAAAGTAAACTATTTTATGAACAGGAACTGGAACAAATCAGTATTGCCCAATAGGCTATTACAAAAACACTGTGTGTTGTGCCAGCGTATACTGTGACAACCTAGGCAAACAGACATGGAGGGAATGAGGGGTCAAGCTCAGGCTCTGGCACTATCTGTGCCTTTGCTCTTTGTATCCTCAACAAACTTGTCTACCTAGCCTTTGTGTACTACTGTCCTGTCAAATAAATAATACAAATACCATCACCCCCCAAAAAAAAAATTGATGGTCACAAGTAATCAAACGCATGCTAAGATGGATGAAAATCTATTATTATTATTACTATACAATTTTCTGAACTCAACACAATTAAAGTTATTTTCTTAGCTTTATTCAAGATCTGACAACACTTCATCATTTCTTTTCTGCAAATATATGCTCTGAATGTCAATAATTTCATTTTGAATCTGGGTGAAATGTTGTCAGTAGTTAATGGAATAAAACTAATATATTTCCAGCTTATAGCCGGAAAAAGAACTGAAATTCTCCAGAATTGAAAGAATAGTTGGTAAAGATGTTGTTGGATTGTGTACATATAAGAGCAAGTCATCAGCATATAAAGACAGCTTGTGTTCAATTCCCTCCCGTAAAACAACCTGGAAAGAGGGTGAGGCCCATAAGGCCCCCGAAAGGGGCTCAATAGCAATGGCAAAGAGTAGGGGAGAAAGAGGGCAGCCTTGTCTTGTCCCGCCTTCTGGGGTGAAGTAGGCAGAATAATTATCATTGGTACAGACACTGGCCTGTGGGGAGGAATATAGCAGCCTGATCCAAGCAATACATTTATGACCAAATCCAAACTTTTTAAGAGCAGCAAATAAATATTCCCATTCTATTCTCTCAAATGCCTTTTCAGCATCAAGCGATACCACAACTTTCGGAGATTTTGAGAACTGTTTTGAATAAATAATGTTAAACAGGGTCCGAATGTTAAAAAATAAGTGTCTGCCCTTAATGAAACCTGTCTGTTCCTATGATTGATGGGAGCGTCGCTTCTAGGCGCCTCGCTAGCTCCTTTGCAAGAACCTTCACATCCACATTGAGGAGACTGAGGGGCCTGTAAGAGGAGCAGGCAGTAGGATCCTTCCCTTTCTTAAGTAAAAGAGCTATGGACGCTTGTGTTAGGGTTGTAGGAAGCACAGTAGGATCCTTCCCTTTCTTAAGTAAAAGAGCTATGAACGCTTGTGTTAGGGTTGTAGGAAGCACACCGCGGTCCAATGACTTATTACACCTTGATAAAAGTAAGGGAGCCAAACGCAAGTGGAATTTCTTAAAAAATTAATTTGGGAACCCGTCTGGGCCTGGGGCTTTGCTACTTTGCATAGAGTTAATAGACTCAACCACCTCCTCAAGCCTCAGAGGGGAGTCCAGATCATCTGCAATCTCACAAGCGACAACAGGGGTGTCTGACGCCTCCAAGAATTGAGTCATATTAGCAGTGTCTGGTGGGAACTCGGATGTATAAAGTAAAGAATAAAATGCTTTAAATTGATTGTTTATCCCATCTGGATCTGATATTAAACACTTAGAAGAGGCTTCATTAGGGGAATTAGACGTGTAGTAGCACGTCGATTTAATTGGTGTGCAAGCAGGCGGCTCACCTTATCACCTTGTTCATAATATTTAGCCCACGAATACAAGAGTAACAGTTCCACATCCTTGGTGGATATGAGGTTCAATTCAGCCTGTAGATTCAACCTTTGTTTATATAGCTCTGGAGATGGCGTCTGAGCATAGTTACGGTCCAGGTCACAAATATTGTTTGAAAGTTCCTCCAATCTAAGCCTATGAGCTCTATTTAAGTGAGAGGAATAAGATATGATAACACCTCTTAAATAAGCCTTGAGCGTCTCCCATAAAAGGCGAGGGGGGAATGAGTCGGTCTGATTGGAGTATAAAATTGTCAATAGCAGAGCTAATACAGTCACAGAAACTAGTCAGAAAGGAGAAGAGAATTAAACCTCCAGCGAGGAGGAGAACAGGTTTTTCCTAATAGAGCTAACTCAGTTGCAAGAGGACCATGGTCAGAAACCACGATGGGCAAATATTCAGAGGAGGTCACGTTCGGGAGCAAGAAGTGATCCACAAAGAAATAGTCGATTCAAGAGAAGGAATGATAAACATGGGAAAAGAAAGAGTACTCACGTGCCTGTGGATTATGGAACCTCCAGGGGTCAGTACAACCGTTCTTGCTCATGAAATCTAATATGGATTTTGACATTTTGGAAGGAGGCATGGGTCTGGGGTTAGAGCGATCCAAGTTCTGGTCCATTATATATGGTTAGTTATAATTTGGTGGATTTCCTGTCAATCAAGTGAGTGCCGTTCTGGTGACGCTGCACAACAAGGATGTGAATAGAGGGCGGCCCGGGGTCAGGAGGAACAGAGGGCGGCCCGGGGTCAGGAGGAACAGAGGGCGGCCCGGGGTCAGGAGGAACAGAGGGCGGCCCGGGGTCAGGAGGAACAGAGGGCGGCCCGGGGTCAGGAGGAACAGAGGGCGGCCTGGGGTCATGAGGAACAGAGGGCGGCCCGGGGTCAGGAGGAACAGAGGCCCCGGGGTCAGGAGGGACAGAGGGCCCGGGGTTAGGCAGTTCATGCGGCCAGGGGAAAGGCAGTTCAGGCAGCGCAGGGCAAGGCAGTTCAGGCAGCCCGGGGCAAGGCAGTTCCACGGGCCCTGGACCAGGTGCAACAGGGAGCCCTGGCACAAGCAGGGGGTCTTGGAGCCTTGGCACAGCAGGTCTTTTAATGGTATAAAGACATATATATTTAACACATTAAAACTGGAATAATATAACAGTCTTATGTATAATAGATAAAAAAAAATGTTCCTGTCCTGTAAGCTGTCTGCTCTCTTTCACACTCATCTGTTCTCTGTCTCCTGCCTGTAAATCATCCACAGACATGGTGACCTTCACTAACCTCCTAGAGCTTAGGCCTGACAATAACAATGAGCCATAGGCCCCAGTGTGTGTGAGATGACCTCATTTAACACTGCAGGTAAGCAACAGTCCCCAGTGTCTTAGATGACCTCATTCTACACTCTCCACTCATTTATAACATTCAAAACAGTTTTATAAGATGTTCATATAGAATTCCTCAACATCCTCTCCTCAGGCTAGTGGTTACTGGTCACCTGGCAGATGCCCTCCCCTGTGGTATGACTCCTCCACCCCTCGTCATGGATGGGAGACCTGCTGGACTCCAAGATGTGTGGGGGACGGCTCCACTACCTGGATGAGTGGGAGGGGTATAGCCCTGAGGTGAGGAGCTGCATTCTGGCCGGGGATGTCTTGGACCACAACCACATCAGGGACTTTAACTGCCGCCTGGAGTTCCTGCTCTACTAAGCCTCTAATCTGAATGCAGCACTTTGGCAGCTAATTGAAAAACATCCAACACACCCCAATAGTTATCAGCACACCTGCTCCTCATCTGCTTATCACCACCCCATTATTATTTTATGCTATGCAGTCCTCACTGTGCTCAAATCAACTTTTATTGTGCATTAGTCGTGTCCTGTTTTCTTGAGTGTTAAACTTTTACCAGTAAACCATTGTGCATATTTGCCTGCGCCTGTTTCCTTGTCTCATTCTCAATACTACAATACTATTAGTAAGATACATTGTTTATAATATTTAACATGATTTGTGGCTTAATCAGCCCTGGGGATGGAGCATTGACAATGGTGTTGGGGTTTATTACAATGTTAAGGGGTGGGAGTCACAATATGTTTCAATGTCTTTAGTGGTGGAACCTTGCTAGGAGTAGAGGTATATGCTAGTCGGGATACCATGTCAGTCAGGATCAATAATACAGTATTCCTAAAATGTTGGCAGGGTTATGTATTTAAAAAATGTAGTCCTCAAGAATAGCTTGGAAATGTCTATTCTTCAGGGTTAACTTAGAAAACTAGCAGGAAACAGATGTATTTACACAGTGTTAGTATCTAAATGTCACGGTCAGGTGGGTCACGAGAGCCATCTAGTGGCCGAAGTTGAAATTACAGTCATGCCTAAATATTGACTGCCTGTAGGTCAGTGTTTTCATCTAGAGGGGTTGAGCTGTGACAACAGTTATCCACCGTCACCAACACCACCATCCACAACAGCTTGCCCATGTTTTATACCAGCTATCTACACTGACGCCGCTGCCAGAGATACTATTTCCACTGCTGCCACTAGATTTGCCCTCAAAACCAGATCACAGGGCTCCACCGCTGCCCTGCATCCCAGGGCCTGAGGCTCTGCCCCTGTTCCCGATCCTACAGCTCCCCTGTCCACCCTGGTGCCTCCTTCTACGCTCATTGAGGCTATCTTACCTCCCTGGGAATTTTCAGGGGTGCCAAGAGGGAGAACAGCTCCTGAAAAGTCTACTTTTCTGGGGGTGTATAGGGAGCTGGGGCTGGATAGATGGAGTGGTCAAGAAGCCTCAGAGATCACTCCAGGGGCAGTTTGAGATCAAGGCTGACCCACACCAACTCCAGCAGCAGGGTGCAGGGTCTCTTTCCTGGTGGCTGATGGGCATCCTTCCAGTTCCGCTGACAGCCACAGTCCCTACGAGCCGGAAGCAGGGCAGATCACCACCGGGCTTTTGTTTTTGAGGGGGTGGCTCCGAGGCTGCAACCTTTTGGTGGGGGTATTGTCATGTTCTGGTGGAACATGGGTGCCATCTAGTGGCCGAAGCCGAGATGACAGTCATGCCCAAATATGGACTTCCTTTAGGTCAGTGTTTTTTATTTACCAATTATTTATTATTACATAATTAACATTAACAAAGAAAAATAGTACATTCAATGACTAGCAGTACAAAAGTAAAAAAAAACTAAACAGATAAAGAATGAATTAACATAATATAGATAAGTATGAAAAAATAATATAAAAGGGGGGAATAAAAGAAAAGTTAAAATAAATAACAATAAAATAGTTCCATGTTTAGTATCCCAAGTAGGCACAGCTGTGAGCCATTAGACTCATTAGCAGGGGCGGACTGGCCATCGGGAGGATCGGGAGTTTTCCCGAACGGCCGGTCCATTCCGGGCCAAACGGGCCGTCACATTTTACTTTGACGGCCGGTCGGACGTATTAAAACAAGTGAAAGTAGGCTGAAATGGACAGGCTGTTGCATCCGCAAAACTGCGCTCTGGCCCGGCCGTCAAATCGAGAGAGTTCCTCTATATCCAAATGAAGATAAACCCAGAGTGAATGATTGACGAAAGCGGGGATCGCACGCGCCCCCCCCCCACCGCCGGCCGCTCCATCCAAAGTCCCGGGCCGAATTTTTGTCCAAGTCCATCCCTGCTCATTAGTATAGTACTTAAGCCTCCATTATTAATGTATGATGCCTGTGGATGCTACATTTATTGTTATCCTGTAAGTACTATTAAATATCTCATTTCCAGCTATGCTCCTGTTTCTGCCGCTACTTCACTGAGGCGGAAACATTACACTACATGATAGCAAAAACAAATGTTTGTATTGCTTAACTGTACAGGTTGGTGTAGTTCCTAAATTCAGCCATATGGCTAAATTACAGAAATTCATTCAGGAGTGACTGAGCAGTATTGTATTATATTATTATTATAATTTATCACAGGGCTTTGAAACATTTCTTTTTTTTGTTGAAACCTCATTGTGTCAAGTCTGTGGCTAATTAGTGTTTCTAAAGTACAGTAAGTGTACCTTTTTAAACATGTTATATTTACAAGACCTTTCTTAATATATTATTTTCCTATGTGGGAAACACTGCTGAAGTTTATTTTTCAGGAAAATACCAAAGGTTCAAAAGCCAATTAGAGGCCCAGCTGCTGGGTTTCAGTGTTTCAGTGTGGTCTAATGGATCATGTGACCATTGTGCGGTGAGGCATGGCATGCAACACACTTCTACATCAGGCCCAAGTTCACACAGCTCCCAATGAATAAATGAAGAGATCTCTCAAACAGAACAGAATGTTCTGAGAGTATACATGAATTATTAGACCAGTGTATGTATATCATATAGGGGGGAACGTGACGGAGGCTGGAAGGGGCGATATGAGATCTCCATAATGAACAGTAGCAGGAAATCTCTGTATACATATCCCTAGATTAATTTACTGTACATGATTACCGTAATACAGTTTTATATGGGAGGCATGTTTTCTTTGATCAGATTAATAATGTGATTAGAGGGATACATATGTCTTTAATACCTTTATTTTCTATTAGCTAAGTCACAGCAGAGTTTTAGATTTAACTGAGGTGATACTATGCCAGTGTTGTAGGTGGAGGAAGGGCTTTCCAATGCATATGATAGTCACAGGGATATACCAGCAAGATAGAAGCCACAAATGCATTATAACAATAACACTGAACAGTCAACAAGGCGTACTTTCAAGTCATGGTCCCTGTGGGATGAAATCATGTAATGGTACATCAAGATGGGTTATCTCATGTACTCGACAAAGAACTGAATTAGACAGATTTGGGAGTTTGACTTACTCCAAGTTTCTTGGTGAGAGATCTGCCTTGAAGGCAGACATTAATATGGCAGACATTAATATGATTGGTTGATTTTATTCCCAATGCAAGTTTAAACTTAAAAGTTAATGTTAAGGTTAGGGTGGTGTAGGGTAGGGTTTAAGGTAAAGGATGAGGGTAGGAATATGTTTTAACCCGGGTCCAATACTTTTGGAGCATTCAGCCATTTGAAATGAAAGCTCTGTGAAACTCCCAAGTGTCCATGAGATGCAAAGGTACAGCCATACCTTTACGGAAAACATAGAGTCTAAAAATGAATATGACATATTACGTTCAGTCATTTATTACAATTGGCCATTTATCAAACAACTTTTTTTCATTGGCACCCCATGATAAATCACAACTTTCTGTTCTCTGTTTTAGGTTTATTTTCTTGCAAAATAGAGAGCAGTACAAAAGAGATCCATACAGAAAAAAAGTACAATGCAAACAGCATTAACCCCCAAGCAGCAAACTATGACATAATAGTAATAGTAGTGACAGTATTATCATAAAATGAAGCAAAAAAATTAAAAAAAGGCAAATAGAATAATATTTCATGAGTTATAAAAATGATATTAGTTGTCAGTTCCGAAGCTGGACATGCTATGTACACATGTTGTGTTCAAAGGCTATAGTATTGACCTGAATAAGGCTGCATTGTATGGCAGGCCGTTTTAACATTTAGTCCTGAAAAAGTGTACTAGTCACTATTTTAAAGTTACTAGTACTTATTATTTAGTTTCTAGTAACTATTCCAATAGTTATTAGTATCTATTCCAGTTTTACTAGTAACTATTCATTAGATACTAGTAACTATTCTTTAAATACTAGTAACTATTCCAATAGCTACTAGTATCTATTTCGGTGTGACTATACAATTGTTTTAGATACTAGTACTTATTTTTAGATACTAGTAACTATTCCAATAGTTACTAGAATCTATTTCCGTTTTACTAGTAACTTTTCATTAGATACTAGTACCTATTAATTAGTTACTAGTAACTATTCCGACGAGAGATATCCCAAAACCATATTGTACTAGTAACATTGACAACAAGATATCTACATCATATGCAAATTAGTTACTGAATATTAACTAAGACCAGACCTCGACAGCACTCAGACCACACCGACAGATTGCGATTACCGTTCTTTCAGCGACACTATATTATGCTAGCGACACTAACGCAGATTTTGTTTTTCAAAATAATAGCGCTCATTCCAATGCATTATATAAAACATATGCTGTACACTAAATTGTATTAAATATATTGTCTCATAAAAACTAAACTATCGCTTGAGCCAAAACATGGAATATGGATAACTGTTCAATAGGATGTACTCTATCCAAATATAGTCTCAAATCCCCAGGCACTTTATGCGTGTATACAGCGTCAGACGTCATGCATAGCCCGTTAATCAGAAAATTAAATGTCTTAATGTAAAGTACAGAAGGCATATAGTCTCAAATCCCTAGGCACTTGATGCTGTATGGCCAAGAAACACTAAATTAGGGACCCTCGTCACTCTCCCATTCATTTCACTGTAAGACATAATTTAACATGTACATTCTGCTTTATAAAAACGAAACTATCGCTTGAGCCTAAACATCAACTATGGATAACTGTTCAGTAGGATGTACTCCATCCAAATAAAGTCTCAAATCCCTAGGCACTTTATGCTGTACGGCCAAGAAACATTAAATTAGGGACCCTCGTCACTCTCCCATTCATTTCACTGTAAGACATAATTTAACATGTACATTATGCTCTGTAAAAACTAAACTATCACTTGAGCCTAAACATCAACTATGGATAACTGTTCAGTAGGATGTACTCTATCCAAATATAGTCTCAAATTCCTAGACACTTTATGCTGTATGGCCAAGAAACATTAAATTAGGGACCCTCGTCACTCTCCCATTCATTTCACTGTAAGACATAATTTAACATGTACATTATGCTTTATAAAAACTAAACTATCGCTTGAGCCTAAACATGGAATATGGATAACTGTTCAATAGGATGTACTCTATCCAAATATAGTCTCAAATCCCCAGGCACTTTATGTGTGTATACAGCGTCAGACGTCATGCATAGCCCGTTAATCAGAAAATTAAATGTCTTAATGTAAAGTACAGAAGGCATCTAACATATGATCGTTAGATAATAAACTAAACTAAGTTCCCCCAATGTAAGGAAGGGTGGATGAACTACTGTACAGCCCTTAAAGGTACAATATGTAATATCAATCAAAACAATAACAAAATACATACTTTGCATTAAAAGCAAACATCACTATACATATATTATATATATTTCTTAGTTGTGTACTTACATTATCCTAAATGTTTGCACTAACTTTCAAATCCAGAAAAATTTGTAATATAATTCGAAGACACGGGACGTTTCATTTTGTCGCTCGTAAATTGCATCATATAACCTGTGACTGCTCTAGTTGTTCTAAGTTCCAGGGAGCCGCCAAACATAACGTGAATAAAGTTGTAATTTTTTTAACAATATATAACTTTGTCAGTGAAAATTTTTTCTGCCGGAGACGCTATATTGGAAGTTTGTCATTGACGACGATAACAAAACCCATGATCCCACACAACCTCCCGACGTCATCTAAGTACATCTTTTGTTATTGTTTTGATTGAGAGCCCCCTGGCGGCCAAAAATTACATTTTGCACGTTTAAGCCAGCAATGCTTCACTAAAGGAGCGCGGTGAAGTCAGCTTGGTGTTTGACGTCGGTCGGTGTTTGACGTCGGTCGGTTTTCGCGGATGTTACCTTCAATAGCTCCGTGGCAGTTCTGCGATGTCTTTCACTTTTAGGTGTAGTTTGTAGAGCTAATTAAGACGGATGTTTTACAGTTTTGACCAACTCAAAATCACCTACAATGACGACGCACTAAGAGCGCAAAAACTGAATGTCTGCCCAACGCGCCGGTTACTATAGGTGTAGTAAGGGACCGTCGTAAAAGTTATTTACCTTGAAGAAGAGGTCTTCTCTGTAAGCATATTAATGCTTCTGTAGACCATTTTTGACATTGTATTTCTCATTGTTTGTCATCTTCATATTGTTTGTTTCTTATTCTGATTGCTGTAGTAGTTCACATTTAAAGGGCCCTAGTTACTACAGGTGAAATCTTGGTTAAAAGTCAAAATATATGGTTGCAGGAGTCATTTATATTTGAATAATTGTGACTAAACGTAAACGAAATGACTTTTTCTCATTCTGATTGCTGCTGCCCTTCCCAATCACTCACTACTACATACTACAGGTCACGGTTTCCTGAAAGAACAACTTATATGGAAGCAATATTGCTGCAGTATTTTTTTTGGCTTTATTTTTTAGGTTGTAAACTGCTCAAGAAAAGAAAGGGAACACTTAAACAACACAATGTAACTCCGAGTCAATCACACATCTGTGAAATCACACTGTCCACTCAGAAAGCAACACTGATTGACAATCAATTTCACATGCTGTTGTGCAAATGGACAGACAACAAGGGGGAATTTATAGGCAATTAGCAATAAAGGAATGGTTCTGCAGGTGGTGACCACAGACCACTTCTCAGTTCCTATGCTTCCTGGCTGATGTTTTGGTTACTTTTGAATGCTGGCAGTGCTTTCACTCTAGTGGTAGCATGAGACGGAGTCTACAACCCACACAAGTGGCTCAGGTAGTGCAGCTCATCCAGGATGGCACATCAATGCAAGCTGTGGCAGAAAGGTTTGCTGTGTCTGTCAGCGTCGTGTCCAGAGCATGGAGGCGCTACTAGGAGACAGGCCAGTACATCAGGAAACGTAGAGGAGGCCGTAGGAGGGCAACAACCCAGCAGCAGGACCGCTACCTCCGCCTTTGTGCAAGGAGCAGCACTGCCAGAGCCCTGCAAAATGACATCCTGCAGGCCACAAATGTGCATGTGTCC
>JACXGM010026440.1:0-14873 GCA_016801145.1 Umbra pygmaea
TTGTGGAATGAACAAATACATTTTTAGAAATTAATAGAATAGGGTAAAGAAAATAACATTTAAATGTACATTGTGGAAAAAAGTATTGGAATTATTAACTCAGTAGCGATGTAAACAAATTGGGCTAGTTTTAAGGCATTTTGGGCTGTTTTTGAGCAGTCATTGGGCTAGTTTTTTCTGTTTGACCTGGCAACCCTGTCCATGATTTTCATTTACAAATAATTGGGTTTTTCGAAGGTGAAGCTTTCGGATGAAGCAATTAGAGGTGTTTGAATGACTCTGTGACGCAGCGACGGACTGTTTACAGAGAGAGGAGGGCACGCCTCCATCCAGGACTCATGCGTTTTGACCCCCAGCTAATGGGCTGGTGCAGTGTAAAAAAGCATCTGACAAATAAAAACGTCTGACAAATAAGCTAGGTGCGTATCCCATAGTGAAAGTTCAAAAAGAATACTTGAAGGAGAACCGTTGTACAGGTCCCTTTGCTGCTGCTGGGTTGATCGGCCTGGGAGGTCGACAGTCCAGTCAACCTAAATTAGTCTCCATGTCTCTAAATTAAGCTCTGACTTCTACCTTTCCCCACTGCTGATTTAAAACTTTCTCTTGGAGAAACCACTTCTGATATCCAACATCCAAATGTTTATCTTTAACGTTGGGGATATTTCTTATATCCAATTTTGGGGTGAATCTACTTTCCATTCGAAAAAGTCAACTTACTAGCCTAACTTTGAATGTAAACATCTATTTGGAATTGACTTCGCTTTCTACTGTGTGAAAGCCAATCAAAGTACAATTTTTGCAAGTCTGTGGCCTTACTTTGATATTAATTCGCTATATAAACATTTGATTTCTGTGCTGCTTGCGGCACATTGTAATCATCAATGCAACGAATTGCATAGACTTCACTGGCTTGATTCTTAAAAGTTTTGCAATTTTCTATGGGGTATTTAAATCTTAAGGCCAGGCACCACCTTAAAATTTATGATTTTGCATCCATCTGTCTATTTCCCGAGGGATAGTTTGCAACTTTTACCTGTATACTTTCACAATATGCACAAATAAATAAAAAATAATGTATACAAATAGTAGATTTTTATTATTTTATCACCACTCTGTCAACTGAACCTAGCATACATTTCAATTTTGTTAGCATGTTTCATGTAGACATTTAACCCCTATGTTTTAAAGGTCTCATGATGTGTCATATATGACTAGAAAGCTTATTTCCTGTAGCATATTGTTGGCTTGTTCATATATGGCTATATCCTTTGTAGTCGTAGTGATTTGCGCTGAAAGCTGAGTGGAAAATAACGTTTTAATTGCATTAGCATATCTTTATTGGCCATTTTCTCAAAATCACATGTAGTTCATGTGCAAATACATTTTTCTCAGTCATTCAAGGATGTATATTCACAAAATTCCACACAGAGGTTCTTAGGTCTCACAGGCAGACTTGTACTGAAGCTTTTTTTAATAACTTGCATAATTTAGAATTTAACTGTAATTTTATTTAATAATACATGCAAATTGTTGCGTCTGTCATACATGAGAATGTTTTTTTAAAAATAATTTCATCAAATAACAATAGTTTGATAAACTGCTCTGTTTTAGACTGATCATTGGGGATCTTATTCAAATAAAAGCATTTTAAACATTCTGTCTTGAAGCAAAGTGATGCATGCTGATATTTGAGGATAGTTTCCTAATTTACATATTTAAATTGTTAAATTAAAAATACTTTTAATACAAACATATCTTGTATTTATGGATAATTTGGTATATACTGGTAAAGTTTCAGTGTGATAAGACTAAAGGAAAAAATAACCCATTAGTGTGGTGCCTGGCCTTAAACTTGGGAGGCTGAAAATACAATTGACTGGGCTAAGCCCCCTCAGCTTTTGGTAATGCGCACACAACTTATCTAATATATGCCAGATTTGTATGTGTAAATACATTTCATCAAACATCAGAAAAATGTTTTTAATAATTACAATTTTTCCATTCACAATGCCGTTTAACTGACATGCATAATTTACTGAAGA
This sequence comes from Umbra pygmaea, assembly GCA_016801145.1. Taxonomy (NCBI): domain Eukaryota; kingdom Metazoa; phylum Chordata; class Actinopteri; order Esociformes; family Umbridae; genus Umbra; species Umbra pygmaea. Next base: position 2,043 of record JACXGM010026440.1, read on the forward strand.
TGATTCATCCTTAATCCATGAAACTCCTAGATCCAACACTATATTTTCACAGAATTCTCTTTGATGTGGAACTGCATGTTGACTTGTGGCACCTGGTGTGTTGCAGAGGTGTGCTGTTAAATTTTTCTCAAGCATTCCAGAAACTCCATTAAAGAGCTTTCATGTGTATTTATTATAGTTGTTGGAGAGGCATGTTTGTTCTGCATCCATCCATCTTCGTCCACTTATCCGGGGTCGGGTCGCGGGGGCAGCAGCTCCAGCAGGGGACCCCAAACTTCCTTTTCCCGAGCCACATTAACCAGCTCTGACTGGGGGATCCCGAGGCGTTCCCAGACCAGGTTGGAGATATAATCCTGCCACCTAGTCCTGGGTCTTCCCCGAGGCCTCCTGGCTCAGCTCTCTTTTCGTCACAACGGTGCGATATATTGAGTGTAATACCCCCATACTCTCGCAGATCCAGAGTGGCTCTGAGCAGATCCAATAGTTTTAAACTTTAACAGAGTACCCGCCTTCAAGGAAGTTATTGCTTGTCAATGGAGAGTGGCCAGACTCTCTGTACAAATTAAATGTACGTACAAGTGTCTGGTAGGACCCGGCTAGTGTTGCAGAGGTGTGTTGTTAAAAGGTTGCATTCAGTTGCATAATGATAGAAACTCCATTAAAGAGCTTTCATTAGTATTTATTATAGTTCTTGGAGAGGCGTGCGTGTTTGTTCAACATTGTATTTTTTAAACAATTTCAAAACCTATTCTACTGAACGCACCATAGTTCACCACAGCTTTCTGAAGGACTTGTAAATTGCATTGGGTCTGAATCATGCCTGTTTTCTCCTGCCTGAAGTTCTCTTTTTGCAAGACCACGTCTCCAAACCCCCCCGTCTCAGTCCCTAGATGTTATGCAGCAATAGTTTGTGCCAAGGGACTAGGGCCATTTTGGCCTTTCTCAGTCCCCACATTTCATTGGTTTATGTGATGAGAGACAGTTTATATATTCATTTTTTGGGGACAGAGTTGTATCAAGGTTCTGATGTCATGTTGATCCTAGGAGGACCCAAAACCTTGGAACATGGTCCTGTAATGATAATGTTAACTTACAACTTACCTCCAAGTGTTTCTTTAGATTTGAAGTAGATGTTAGCACCGGTGACAATACTTGCCTTTTTGGTTTGCACAACTTGCACACAACATACACATTATTTTTTTCCACTGTCTTTAAATTGAAGTTCTGGCGATATTGCGAACTAGTAAACCATTCTCCTTTGACCTCTGCCATCAACAAAGCATTTTCACTTAGAAAACTGCCCCTCACAGTCTTATTTTCACTTTTACGGACCAATCTCTCTAAACAATACACTGTAGAATCCCAAAAAGTTTCTCTGCAGATAGAAAATGTTCCACTAAGAACCGTTTATCTGAAGAACACATTTTAGATTACAAGGGTTCTTTGCTAGTTATTAGCTTGTTAGATATGCAGTCAAAATTTCACTCTAGAGGTCTAAAATAGCAATTCAGAAAAAGTAGCAAATACAGTAAACTATTTTTCAACTTGTCACCTTTGACAGATACCCGGCCTAAAACCCCCAAAAGCAAGGAACAACAAGTGATACACAGTGGCTAGGAAAACCTCCCTAGTAGGTGGAACCTAGGAAGAAACCTAGAGCAGGGCCAGACTCAAGGGGGTTGCCAGCCCTTCTGGCTGTACCAGTTGGGGAATCTAAAGGTACACAGCCCATTGTATTAGGCTCACATTTTTTATCAGTGTTCAATTAGTGTCCATAATTGGAGATAGGAATGGGTGGGCTGTCTTTGTGTAAAATCAACATATTATGGTGGTCTTGGGCAGGGACAACAAGACGCGCTCTGGAGAGGAAGGCTGCAGTCGCCAGGCAGAAAACGTGCAGTGGAAAAGGAAAACCTTTAAATTTCAGTTGGATTGACAGCATTTGAATGATCATATAATCATTCTAATTGATTGTAAACAGTAATAATCCTAATTGTGTATAATCTCAATGTTTATATTGTTTCTGGCATTTGTGCAGTATTTTTATGACCATGCTTATACCAAGAAGGGCAACCTTCTGCTTCGCGAAAAAATACGTTTTGGAATATTGAATTGTATGACTTCGACAATCAACTAGTTTGGACTTCACTGGAAAATGGGAAATAAACTAAGGTATTTACACAAACGTATTTGTTCAAACTCGCTGTGTTTATTATAAGGAATCAGTGCAAATGGATATAGACTAGTAATGACATTTTGAACATGTTTAGTGGCTCAAAGCACACTTTTTAACTTGCCCCGTAAATGCGTAATGGTTGTCTATTGGCAGCAAAAGGTAAACACGGTTTTGGCAATACAGATTGTTTGAGTTATTAACGCTACGGACAGCACTTCTGATATGCAAACAACGGAGCTACGATTTGAAATCACCCAGAATTCTCCTTTAATACTTACCTATCCTACAAGAACATCAGAAATGGTCCAGACCAAAGGGGAACTTTGAGCCAGGAGACATCTTTCTGATTGTGGATGACTCCGCACCTCGGAATTCTTGGATGATGGGAAAAATCATCAAAACCATGCCAGGGTCTAGCGTTAAAGACTGTGAAAACTAAGTTCACCACCCTGGACAGACCAATAACTACCTTCTGTCTGCTACAAGAGGCAGCATAAGATTTGAAAAAAGACATTAAGACGATGTTGTCAACAAGTGACAAAGGAAAAAAGTGACTATTAGTTATTTGTTTGAATTGTTTTGAATTTAATTGATTGGTATGATTTGTGTATGGCTCTGGTTTGAGTTATCATTATAATTGTTAAGCTTCCCGCCTAGCCAATTAGGGGCCGGAAATAAAAGAGTCACTGTTCTGGAAAAATTGCACTTTCTTAATTTATTTTTTATTATTTAGATGTATGTTGGTGAAAATGTTATCTGTATTTAGATAATTTAGGAACGCCCTATTAACTGCTTCAGTAGTTTAGTCCGACTGATGAAATTTGCATTCGCATCAGTGTTAATTTAGTATGAAAGAAGGAGTTTATGGAATACATTTTTTACTTTATTTTTGACCACCATTTCTAATATTATTTGTATTTTTCTATCGTTTAAGTTCAAGTTTTCCATCCCTGGATTGAATATGCTAGTTCCTAATATTTACTTAAATGAAAATTGCAGGTTTAAGTGAATTGTCTTGAGTAGCCAAATGAAGAAGCTTGTATATTTTTTTATTCGCATCATACTCATTGCTTCACATAGACCTGTGTTTGCATTTTTTAAGAAAGCTCTGCCACTACAGTACCCTAATAGAGCAGTTATTCTACCTGGTGCACATTGCTAAGAGATTGTAGAATTATGAGATCAGAAACCTACAGTATTCAGATTTACATTGCTAAGAGATTGTAGAATTATGAGATCAGAAACCTACAGTATTTAGATTTACATCTGCTAAAAATAGATGATGACAGTAACTGTGGTTATGTATTTGTGGGCTGACATTAAAGCCTATTACAACCTGGTTTAATGGACCAACTTGAATAGCTCACTCCCTCATTTAGGTAATTCCTAGTCCGACATTGTCCATAGTTTACAATATTTTCTTAATGTAATAAACTGCTTTTTAAACTGAAAATGGTTAATTCAGGGCCAAATTTGAACTTACTGTATTCTAAAAGCTTGGTTTTATTGCGATTAACTTCAGAAATAATTAATTACATATTTATTAAATTCTACTTATAAGGACAACAATTGTAGATTTTAACTAATCTTTTACTATAAACTGCAGGTGAGGTGAGAATGAGGACAGACAAAGTATTATTTCAATCTGTTAACATTAGTCAGGCTGTTCTCATGATCATTACGTGGAAACATAAAGCCTTGTACATTTACAAAACTTAAAAAAAGTCTATTTAACTTAACCCTAATGTTACCCTCACCTTAACCTAACCTTAACCTCACTAACCTAGCACGTTATGTTTGAACTAAACGTTCTCTAAGCTCTTTAAATTGTAACCAATTGGTCTATTCTTGGAAATGTTCCGGTAGAAGGGCAATTCAATACGAACAAATGCTTACAATTTGTAAGGATGTCTACGCAATGCGACAAAATTTCCATTACATTCAGTTTCCCACGTATTGCCATGAGAACAGGTAGCATTATTAAAGGGGATTCGTCTGCTGTATGGATTCCAGTTCTAGTTTCATCAGTTTAATGCACAGGCAGCATTCAGAATCCCATTGCTGGGAGAGTCAGTCTCTCTTCTGCAGAACAAGTGTGGGTAGTGTTTCTGTCAAAAGGGGGGTTTAGTGCTTGACCTGCAAAGCCATTCAGCTCTCAGAGTGATCCATTGTTTGTGTCCTCTCTTTGTTTGCACTTTATATAGAGATAGAGAGAGGGGCCATTGCAGGGAGAGGAAAAAGCAGGAAAGAGAAACTGGGGTATTTAGTGCAGAGTTTTGTGATCATACACTACAGACCTATCCAGTAGCTCATAGGACTTTTAGTTATTGAAAACTGTTCTCCAGACAGATCTGCCTTGGAGGCAGAAGTCATTTGATTGGTTGATTCAAAACTGAGGGCGGACCTCACATTAAGTTTAATTTTGATTTATAATTATTATTTATATATTATATAGCACTGGATTACATTTTAACACTCCAGTGTGGTTAAGGTTAGGGTTAAGGTTAGGTGCACGGTTAGATATGATTAAAAACTGAGAAAACTATGCTCATGTGCACATTTCCAATGTCATGTGAGGTCCGCCCTCAGTTTTGAATCAACCAAAGAGTACAGCCAAACTTGAGTTGCTTCACCGTCGCCTCGATGATAACAACATTCATGGAGGAAAACAGGTAGCTGTAGTTCAGACTCTACTGTAACTTGTGATTGCTGCACTCTACTGTAGCTGTTGCACTATACTAATGAAATGAAATGCATAAAATTGCCTCACATACAGACTTTCTGTATGCTTCTAATTTGTAAAAAGGATGTGTTAGTTACAGTAATCAGTACTACTATTTTTGTAGGACACAGGGACGACCACCTGGTGGAGGCAGGCTAAGGCTTTTGTTGGAGGAGCAAAAGAGGGAGCTGGTAAATATGGTTATTGTCCACAATGTAATCTGCCAAAGATTCAAAGGAGAGTGATTTGAAGACAATCACCAATTTTGAGGGATAAATGTCATCCGCCTCCACGAGCCTACAGCGTCCCTTTCAAACAGAACTTTGACAGAGTTTTTATATTGTATGAAGTATTGTGTACTGTCACAGTATCGCAGTACAGCAGTTTATAATGTAGCAGGAAGTGCATATGGTGGTCTGCCATTAGTGCCCTCTTGATCTGTGTTTCAGGGTAGTTATTTACTCATGTGTTTTGCAGAGAAGGCCAGCCTGTTCCCCATGAGATTATCTTTGCTGATGAGGCTGGATTTAACTTGACCAAAAGACGAAGGGGGAAGAACATAATTGGCCATCAAGCTATAGTGAATGTCCCTTGGCCAGCGAAGAGGGAACATCCCTATGTGCACGGCCGTCAGCCAAAGAGGGGTACTCCACCATCATGCCATTCTTGGACCCTATAATACTATGCTCCTCCTTGGTTTCCTTGATGGTCTAAGAGTGTGTGTTGCAGCTTGACCAGAAAGAACCAGCACAACCAGAGCAGCCACGCTACGTTGTTATTTGGGATAATGTCATCTTCCATTGCGTTGCTCTGGTTCGTGACTAGTATACCAATAACCCACGGTTTTCCAACATCTTTCTGCCTGGATGCTCTCCCTTTCTAAACCCGATAGAGGATTTTTTTTCGGCATGGCGGTGGAAAGTGTGTGACTGAGAACCTCACATCCATGTTCACCTTCTCCAAGCCATGGAAGAAGCCTGCCTAGACATTTCAGTTGATGCATGCCAGGGGTGGATCAAGCATGCAAGAGGATTTTTCCCACGCTGCCTGGCTAGGGCCAACATAGCCTGCAATGTTGATAAGATTCTCTGGCCTGTCCCAGACCAAAGATGGGATGCTGAGGCAGAATAGTTTTTTTGTTGCTGTTTGGTGTACAGTACATTAAGGAATAAAACATTTGCAAATGTATACACTTGTTGTGTATTTTGTCGTGTTTATCATGTGAACAGGTTTTTGGGGGAGAACCACATGCAACATAACTTCAGCTTTGGTATTGTTTAGAATTTATCGTCTGTGTGTGTGTAGTTGAGGGCTTGTTTTGTTATGTCTGTGGGCAAAGTCTTGTTTTTCAGCAAGATTGAATGGTTTTGAGTGGAGAGCTTCGTTTTGACCTGAAAATAGGACGTTTGGGGAATTGGGTAAAAGGTTATGGATTAGTTAGTGTTTAGAGTTTTGTGGAAAGGAGGCACAGTTTTGAGAAATGTGTTCAAACAATTGAGAAACTGTAATTATATTATTAATAGTAAACATGGGCAGCAAAAGTTAAACACAACTACAAACACAGTTGTCATCGTTTACACACGACGACTCAAAATTGTACACACTTTTTTCGAATGATGTAATCAATCCAATTGTATAGAATAGAAGCCAGTTCAGTGTGCACAGGTGCATTGAATGTATGGATACTATATGAAATATAGAAAAGAGTTGTTGATCACAATGTAAACTTGGAAGGAATCAACAGTGTCAGCATTTCTACCATTGACCATGTCCTCAGGTAAAACAGGGAACGCATGAAGCAGGTGTACACTTTGAGAGCAACTAAGAAACGGTAATGGATACATGATTTCAGTACGTGCAGGCTGATGCTGATAGTAAAATTCTTTGCCACTATTTTTATGTAAATTAGGAGTGCATACAAATACACTATTGCAGAAGTCTATCTTTCTTCTTCACTTACTAAACTACTTTTCTATTTTCATATATAGAGAGTTTTTGAATTGGATTCCATGGAAAAGCCCCATGAATACATATTTGTAGATGAAGTCCTCTGGCCACACCCAGCACAAAGACGTGATGCTGAGGCAGAATGAATCTCTTATTGACTTTGAATTTGCAGTTGCACAACATTTTGGAGTGTACTGTCATGTGCATTTTATTTAGAGATTTCTTTTGTTCTTTGGGCTTTTGCAGTTGGACCACTGTATTTTTATTCAAGTGCTGAATATACAGACGTTCAATACTGTATTACTTGCTCTACTTACTGTATACAAGATATACACTGTACTAAGTTGTGATTACTATATGTTTTGTTTTCATTGCAAAATGTGTTCACAATATGAACTAAAAAGAACACACAGTTAGTGAAACCTGACCCTCAAGGATCAAAACCTCAGCCCAGAGACCTATACTACGAAGCAGTATATTTTTATTACCTGGCTTCACTGAACCTAAAAATTGTGATCTAGATAAGCGATGTCACGACAGTGGTTATCAACTCGTTAAATCAACCCAGGATTTCATCATCTAGTGACGCGTTCCCATGTGCACCATCGGACCAGTCGCAGACACTGACAAGTCTATGAGAGCCGAATATTTCACTCAACATTAGTAAATGATAAATTTAGAGAAATATGAAAAGCAGAAAAATATAATTCAGACATAAAGCAGGAAGGAAAGCTGGGAAACAATTGCCACCCATGTATTTATATGGCTCAGGCTTATCGATATCACTGACTATAATTGCAATTGTGTATTCCATTAAACCAATGTGTTGATTAATGCTGATCGTGTACAGTAAAATCAGTAGTGTAGCCTACTATATTCACTACATCTGTACACTTTGGTACCCATTCAACTGGATTCCATGTTTGAAAAAAATGACTTGAGTTCTGCAAATGGATACTGATGCAATCCCACATAAATTGATTTTCATAGATGAGGCTGGGTTCAACCTGACAGTAGTGAGAAGAAGGTGGAGAAACATCATTGGCCACGGAGCTATTTTGAATGTCCCTGGCCAACGTGGTGGTAACATCACAATGTATGCTGCAGTCATAAAAACTGGGGTCCTCCACAGCCATGCCAGCTTAGGTTCGTACAACATGGCCCACCAACTCCGATTTGTAGACAATCTACACAACATTGTCACAGCAGAAGACCGAATGGATGCAGAAGAGATGAGAGAAAGGACATCCATACTCTAACAATGTCTCCAACAAAGTCAAACCCAGGGTATATCATTACAAGAGTAGAAATGTTAAAAGTGTTTTAAATTTATCACAACAGTGTGTAACTGTTCCAAACAGAATCAGATTGTATAAACCGTGTGTGTGCCAGCTGGTGACAAAATATCTGTATATATATTAAAAAAATATATAATAAAGTGTTCCATTTTGCAAAAGATCTGGGGTGTCCTGCCACTTGCGTGTGTGTAATAGTGTGTAGTGTTTTGACAAAATGGGCCCTGATCAAAAAGTGGCTTTGGCAAACTTAACATTTTTTTTTGATGTAGTGTCTAATGAATGCTCTGTAGGGTTTACTTTTTGACTGGCTGTATGTATGATCTGAAATCATAGTTTGATTTTGAGCACAGATTAAATGTTTTTGAGACGATTGTTTGATTTTGCCAGCAGAGTCAGTGGTTTTGTTAATGTAGTTTGAGAATTTTTTTGTGTTTACAGTGTTGAGAAAATGGGTGAGGGTTTTTTCAAGAAATGTGTTTCAGCAACAAAAAAAAAATTATTCTCCAGTCTGATTTAATGCACAGTTTTTCCCAATTAAAGTATTGAAGTATTACAGTTTTTTCCAATTGCTAACACACAAGATGCAAAATTTGGCTCATCGTGTCAAAACCCAACACCCAGGAATTCTTTACACAACACTTGGAGATAACATCAAACTGCCATGTCAAAATCAAAACTGAACACTGATTTCAAAAGGCCCTCTTCAGATCGATAGGGAACACACATTCACATGAACAATAAACAGTCAAACAGACACAACACACTGGTCAACTTTACTCAAGACACTTCTGTCATTGGTAGCACAACAACTCCCATTAAAAGTCAGGGATCACTCCGTCAATTGGGGTCAGGCTACGTCACCTCGTCCTCATCACAGGCGATGTTCTCACTCGCCAGGCATCGGGGAACATTTTGCCGGCCGTGGCGTATCCACCCATGGATTGACCCCACCTCGATGTCTCCGCATGCCTCCTCCATTGCTCGCAGGAGTGGCACGCGTGCATGTGGTAGGCGGTCATAGACCTTCCACCACCATGCCAAAAACAATTCCTGTATCAGGTTGAGGAACGGGGAATAAGGGGGCAGGTACAGCACCATGAAATGGTCGTGGTTGGCGAACCAGTCCCGGACCAGAGCAGCCCGGTGGAAACTGACATTATCCCAGATGACAATGAACATGGGCTCCCCTGGTTGGTCCTATGTGACCGCGGCATGTATTGCATGCAGAAATGTCAGTATGTGTGCAGTGTTGTAGGGACTCATTGTGGCATGGTGTTGGAGGACCCCCTGACCACTAATGGTGGCACACATGGTGATGTTGCCCTCGCACTGCCTGGCGACGTTCTCGATGGCCTTTTGGTCGATGATGTTTCCTCGTTCTCTTCTGCCTCTTCCTGTCTCTTCCTTATCTTCTCCTTCCCCTTGGTCCTTCAGCCTCCATATTCACGATTGTCTCACGACAGGTGCTCATACCTGAATAATATGTATAGTGACTGATTGGTGTTCAGTTTCCAAGTGTTTTACTGTGTGTGCGGGGGCGTTGCTAATGTCTTGTGTGTTTTAACTATTGAACGGACGTGCTGACTGCACAGTGTTTCATCATAGGCCAATGTCTGTAGTGTTTTGCACCGTGTGTTACAGAATTGTTTACGGTGTCATCCCGACATTGTGTTTATTCATTTGGTGCCTGTATGTACGAAATGCATGCAAACGGGTACAGTTTCAACGCTTCGGTCTGGGCATTCACTTTTAGTGTTTTAGCAATCGGGAAAAACTGTAATTTAGTAAATCTCAAAGTTGGCGAATTAGTCCCGGACCAAAACAGCCCGGTGGAAATTGACATTATCCCAGATGACAACGGGCTGCCCTGCTTGGTCCTATGTAACCGCGGCATGTAGTGCATGCAGAAATGTCAGTATGTGTGCAGTGTTGTAGGGACCCAGGGTGGCATGGTGATAGAGGAACCCCTGACCAATAACGGCTGCACACATGGTGATGTTGCCCCCGCACTGCCCGGCGACATTCTCGATGGCCCTTTTGTGTTTATTCATTTGGTGCCAGAGTGTACCAAATGCATGCAAACGTTACGGTTTCGACTCTTTGTTATGAGCATTCACTTTTAGTGTTTTAGCAATCGGGAAAAACTGTAATAACCTAACAAACTCTGATGCTGTCTACCAGTTTAACCATCCTCTTTGGGCTAATTGGTACGCAGGATTCAATCCCAGAATGAAAATTAAAGCCTACAGCAAAGTGAAGGTGACTTATTTCAGATTTTAAGCTTTGCCATGCATTACGTTCCAGGCGTGCTTAATTGTCAGCAGTTAGCTAACCTATTACTTACTGTACAGATGTCTCTAATCTAATTTTGAGGCAATCCTACCGCGTCAAATCACGATACACTAAGTGAACATGTAATGGACTATTACAGACAGATAGTGGTGCTAGACAGATATACTCTGTAAATGCAGCCAGTTTGATAATCAGATCACATCGTTAAGTTGGTTATTACTGTATTCAAACAGACATGTTTTTTAGATATTATTGTATTGAAAGAGACATCACATTTTCAGGAGGAGCTCACCAAAACTCATTTTTAAAGGTTTTACCTGCATTCTAAGTAAATAAACATATGTGTGTACTCCATGGTACACAAACTAATTGTGATCTTTTCTGCAGCTTGTCTAGAGGCCACATAGTATAACAGAAAAGTCACTGGGCTTAGAACCAAGAGGTTCTTGTTTTGAATCACGCCAAAGCCTATATACAGTATATTGTTAATATTAACAAATAAACTAAGTTCAACTATATGATCTTACCATACTTTCAAAACACTCTGGGCTCAGACAGACGACCTGGGGCTGGGGGGATTGCATATGTGTAATCACATTAGCTATAATTATCTGGGCTATTACTGTTTGTTATTTGTTATGACAGCATAACATAAATGTCCCAATTTAAATTCCTCACAAATTGTGAATTACACTGTTTTAAGGGCTTGTACAGTATAATTTAATTTAGATTACGTGACCAACTTGACTGTGTCATTCTGTGAGAAGAGATTTAGCTGCCCTCAAGGATGCATCATTGAATCAATGTGCCCTCACCATCTTTATGCATTCAAATGCAAATTTTCAGCCAGGTGATGTGGGTGTGGGGTGTTATACCTGTCAATCCCAAAAACTGCAGACAAAGACAGCTGTCTAAAGTGAGTGTTTAGTGTTCAACTCAGGTGCACCCATTTTATTCCCTCAATGAGTAAAACAAATAAATATATACAAATCTAACTTGTTTTAAGTTGATTTTCAAAGCTACAATGCTTAGCTTTGAAGGATCTAGTTAAATTAAGAAATGAATTTTCTTCTAATTGAATGCGTGAAGTCATCTTTTATATTATACCATCTCTTTACAAGTGCCTTATATACAGTATATATTGTAAAATGTTTGAAGATGATGACTTGATATGTTAAATTAAAAGCGACTCAAGGATACAATCTTTCTGTGAAACAAACCACAATTTTTACACAAACAATCAGGCCAAGCTAAATTGGAATGATAAACATTCCTCTGCAAGTGACGTCAATGGATAAATTCTCATCCCATAATCTGAACTGTGATCAATGAAGACATCTTCTCCAATCATCAATGTAAGAATCAAACTGTTATTGCAAGCTACCGGTTGTTTAATTAAATACTGTAACAAAAAACAGAAAGTTGATTACTGAAAACACAATAAATGTCAATGTAGTACACGCTACACTAATCTGCATCAATTCTAAATTAGGCCATAAATTCTCGTCCACATCACAATGTATGTTGTCATAATTCATGCACCTTGGGAAATTTGTCCTTGAATGTTGAATCCAAGCCTGAAATTGTTCAGCAGTGATGTCATCACACGCCTCATCCGTGGCCTAATTGAGGGTCACATGCTTATGGGGATGGCGCTCATAGAATTTTCACCTCCATGTTGAAAGGATTTCCTCAATAGAGTTGAGGAAAGCAGAGTATGGGGGCAGGTATAGGGCCAGGAAATGAGCCTGATACCATTCCTAAACCACCTGTGCATGGTGGAACATAAAATTGGCCCAGGCAAAAACATAGGTGACCTCTTCACACTGACAGATCGGCTCAATGATATTTAGGAACTCAATAAGATTAGTAGCATTTTAGGACCCAAGAAGCGGCCTACATCCTCCCAGCCCATCATCTGATATGGCAGCACACATGGAGATGTTTCTCCCACATTGTCCATGCACTGTTGCTCTGGATTAGTCTTTTTTCAGGGACTTTCACCGTCGCCGTCTCTATACTCTGTGGAGATTTCACCTCGCAATTGCTTCCGCTCCTTACTCCAGGGAATCATTACAAGTACACACACATTTACAGTAAATGTAATTACATGGTACTGTAAAGTGCCTTTTCACAGGCTTACCGACTTTCTTGGTGAAATGTTCTCATGATTGAATTGACGTAGATCTTCTCAGATGTGGATTCACTAGTCTGCCAGGTTCTGCCATGGTAAAGCCTCTATTGACCACATGGTCTACCACAATTGCCCTCACAACAGTTCTCTGCCCTCTCCCTCTTTGATGCTCAACTCTTTGAGCCTGTCCTCCTCTTTGAGCCTGTTCTCCTCTCCGAGTCTGTCCTGTTTTTTGAGCCTGTCCTCCTCTTTGAGCCTGTCC
>JACXGM010026443.1:0-14883 GCA_016801145.1 Umbra pygmaea
GGTTACAATATTAGATTGTTGGTTAATATCAGTCGGGTTACAATATTAGATTGTTGGTTAATATCAGTCGGGTTACAATATTAGATTGTTGGTTAATATCAGTCGGGTTACAATATTAGATTGTTGGTTAATATCAGTCGGGTTATAATATTAGATTGTTGGTTAATATCAGTCGGGTTATAATATTAGATTGTTGGTTAATATCAGTCGGGTTATAATATTAGATTGTTGGTTAATATCAGTCGGGTTATAATATTAGATTGTTGGTTAATATCAGTCGGGTTATAATATTAGATTGTTGGTTAATATCAGTCAATCATGACTACTACTGCATTAGGTAGAACTGCTTGGTCGATGCCAGGTCCTGGTGTCTCTAGTTAGGGTTAGGTGTCTCTAGTTAGGGGTTAGGGTTAGGTGTCTCTAGTTAGGGGTTAGGGTTAGGTGTCTCTAGTTAGGGGTTAGGGTTAGGTGTCTCTAGTTAGGGGTTAGGGTTAGGTGTCTCTAGTTAGGGGTTAGGGTTAGGTGTCTCTAGTTAGGGGTTAGGGTTAGGTGTCTCTAGTTAGGGGTTAGGGTTAGGGTTAGGTGTCTCTAATTAGGGGTTAGGTGTCTCTAGTTAGGGGTTAGGGTTAGGGTTAGGTGTCTCTAGTTAGGGGTTAGGGTTAGGGTTAGGTGTCTCTAGTTAGGGGTTAGGGTTAGGGTTAGGTGTCTCTAGTTGGCACTTGGTCTGGATCCCTTTGGTGTCCCTGAGAAAATGTAACTTTGGATTTATAGTGATGAATGTGCTTTGTTTCGTTAAATGATTAGTGTATATATTGTAGGCATATTGTTTTATGTAATGTATAATTGCAATCTATTTTTTTATTCTTGTCTTTATTATTTCTATCATCATCATCATTTTAGTTGTGTAATTAATTGATGCTCCCAAGACACACTTGCGAATGAAACGTAGGTCTCAATGTGTCTCTGTTGGAATAAAAAATAAACTGAAAAACAAAGGCAATAATACCCAATAGAACAGACAGTGAAGGTGCAGACACAATAATCCAGGGATATTTAGGACCTGTTTTGCATTCAGCACTAATAAAGAACACTCCTTCTCTGTGCCACTGATAAAAACAGGGTGGTTCCAGAGATTGCCACCATGTTATCGTCAGTCACCTGATAATAACTCCGTTACCAAGCATCAGGAACAACCTTTGCATTCTGATCTTCAACCTGCTTCTATATTGGGTGGTTCCTGGCTGTAGAACATAAACCCAGCCCGCACTAGCGCTACTTCCCAAATCACACACTGGCCCTAGTGAACTACATAGGGAATAGGCACAACCAGAGTTTACCATTGGGCCAATTATCCTACTGTAAGTGGTCTGTGATGTTTACATGTTTTGAAATTGGTTATACATGTTTACTTTTATTTTAACTAGCTAGTGATATGACATATCCTTACTGGTAAAGCATTTTAAAGGGCACCCTACACCCCCCCAACGCATCTTTATAACATGGGCCTAGTTAAGTCTCCTCTAACACGTTATTCCTTTAAATAGCTTAATATAATTAAATCAGTGTTCATTTGATCAGACCAATCCAATCACATTATATCAATAGTACTTTTTTTACATTACAAGGTTTGTAATGAACGCCTAATTCTCAGAGCAGAGTAGTCTTGCTTGCTTACGAGTGGGCTAGTAGACAAACTGTCTAAAGGTGACAAGTCCGACCATTTATTCACATCGGCTATTCTATTAATATCATACTTTTACATGTAGTTGTTATATTATCATATTATAATTAAGACCAGAACACGGCCTGCAGTCCTCGTCTTCAAATACCAGATTTATTTTGACATTGTGCACTTCTTTCTAACCAATTTAACAACTATTCCGCACAGTTTCAACTAAAACTATACCGAACAAAAATAAAAATGCAGAAATTTCAAATGAGTTACAGTTCATATAAAGCAAAATCGGTCAAAGTTACTGAAACCAAAATATAGAATCTAAAATTGTCACTAATTTTACAGACCAGTTTGTGGAAATCAGTCCAATTAATGTATTGAACAACAATAGAAATGCTATATTTACAGTGTACAATATGTCCCCATTTCATGATGCATATGTATATTCACATCATGGGAAATCTATTGATTAGGGCTTAATTATTAATTCAATTGACTAATGTCCTTAGTTGAACTGTAATTTAGGAAAAGTAATATACAGTTGTTGCATTTTGTGTCTATGTTTGTTTAGTAGCCTATAAAGAGTAAAAGAGTAACATAGCCTACGTCATGCATCAGTAACATGGCAGATTATTATAATATGTAATTGAATAAATCAATGACTCAACTACATAATCTGGATAATGAGCTACAACAGTGGTTTCATATTTTGATTAGTATTGACCAGTCTTTCCTCATTATCCTTACCTCTCTACCGTGGATCATAACCAGTCTTGAATGCTACAGTGGTTTAACTCTGTCTTTATCCCTCTTCTTCACTTCCTGCTCTTCTTCACTTCCTGCTCTTCTTCACTTCCTGCTCTTCTTCACTTCCTGCTCTTCTTCACTTCCTGCTCTTCTTCACTTCCTGCTCTTCTTCACTTCCTGCTCTTCTTCACTTCCTGCTCTTCTTCACTTCCTGCTCTTCTTCACTTCCTGCTCTTCTTCACTTCCTTTTCTCTCTGACTGGCTGGTAGCCCTTTCTGCAGAGGAGTCTACACTAAGGCAGGGATGGTTAACGCACACCTGATCCGTTGTTCCACGACCAGGACGGAATCCTTATTGTTCCTCTTCAACTTGAGGTTCGACTATCGGCCAAACCCTCCTTTCCAGCACCTTAGAGTAGACTTTTACCAGGGAGGCTGAGAAGTGTGATACCCCTTTATTTGGCACAAACCCTCTGGTCCCCTTTCTTGAACAGGGGAACTACCACCCTGGTCTGCCACTCCTTTGGAAGTGGCAGACCAGAAGCACCTTGGTGCCAACCAAACGTCCTTCTCCACGTCTTTTCTGAACTTCTCCCACACCCGCTGCTTTGCCTCTTTCACGGTAGAGGCTGCAGTCCTTCGGTGCCCTGCAACTGCCTCCAGAGTCCTCCTATATAACAAATCCTGGAAAGACTCCTTCGGTCGGACAGCTTCTCTGACCACCTGTGTCCACCACTGTGTTCATGGGTTACTGCCGCTTATGACCTTAAGACCACAGCTTCCCACCGCAGCTTCAGCAATGGAAGTTTTGAACATTGTCCACTCTGGTTCAATGTCCCCAGCCTCCACAGGGATGCACGAAAAGCTGAGCCGGAGGAGTTGGTTAAAATTCTGTCGGACAGGGGCATCCTCCAGACGTTCCCAATTCACCCGCACTACCCGTTTGGGTTTACCAGGTCTGTCCAGAGTCTTTCCCCACCCCCTGACCCAACTCACCACCAGATGGTGATTGGTTGACAGCTCCGCCTCTCTCTTCACACAAGTGTCCAAAACATACGCCCTCAGATCAGATAAAATTATTATAAAATCGATCATTGACCTTTTGCATAGGGTTCTCTGGTACCAAGTACACTTATGAGCATCCCTATGTTCGAACATGGTGTTCATTATAGACAATCCATGACTAGCACAGAAGTCCAACAACAAACAACCAGTTGGGTTTAGATCAGGGAGGCCATTCCTCGCCTATCCATGTGTCTCCATTATTGCCCCAGCAGAACTAGTCCCTTACTGTAGCCCCATGCAGGACTCCGTTCAAGAAGGCAGAATACTCTCAACTCCTGTTTTGGGACATACGCACGGTCAGAGTCCCCCCGCCACACCCCGCAGGTGCAGGGAGAAGACTTATTTAAAAGTTGAACACTAATAGGCCAGCTAGCCAGCAACTTGTGTCTAAAAACACATCAGTTAAGTTAGTTAGCTAAGTTAGTTAACCTTTATTTAGGTAGCAAGCATTGATAAGTGCTGAATAGTGAACTGACTGTGTCAGTGTGAGAATTGTAAATCTTCCCTGGCCTGAAGGTAAAAATAGAACAAACTTTTTCTTAAAGGGGGTGGAAGAGCCATAAATATCAGACAATTCCATTTTAGAGAATGTGATTGATATAATAGATATATATATATATAAAATACTATGAGATTGTAATTTAAAATACTAACGCCAACCAAGAGGGCACGTTTGAGTGTGAGGTAGAAAGGGCAGGGGCTCAAGCCCCCCGAGGTCTATCGGTGCACGTGCCTGGAAAGGTGGTTAAAGGGATCATTAAAAGGTTATTAAATGTTTCATTGGTTCATGAATAACTTGCTAAGGAAGATTAACATGGCAGCTTCCGTACTGTCTGACAAACTTATCAGTGATCATGGGTGAACTTGAATATGCCTAATATGAATATGAGTATGTCTAATGTCACAAAATATGATGTCAAGCAAATATGACTTGGAATGGTGATTGTAGATAAAAAATATTTTAGTGATATAGCAAATCACTACCGAAAAAATTGAGTTTATGAACTATCTTTTAAAAATGCTGTAGAAAGAAAAAGGTTATTTTCAACATATCAACAATTTATTTTCTCTGAGGAAATGTTATTTTAGTCTGACTACTCCTGTAGTTTATATATTGGCTAGACTTTTTGATAATACCGTAAGCAAAGTTAGTCTTACCTGTTAATTGTATTTTAATAAAGCAAGTATTAACATGACAAATACCTACGCACATTTTGCGAAACAGCCTTTCAGGAAATATTTACTTTAGTCATACGGAAAGTAACTGCAGTATATGGGATAATGTGCAAACTGTATATTACTGCAGTACATTCTATATTTACATTCAGGTAGGCTTCCCAACGCACCTTTTCTAAACAGTTGTTCAGTTGCAGATGCAGAACTGAATGGTTGGAAAATAAAGTTGAGCGAAACACTTCTGCCAGGCTAGTGGTTCCCAACCATGTGTACTAGGACCCCTGGTGGTACAGTAACCAAGAAGGTTTTAGAACCACTGGCCCAGGGTGTTTATATGGAGGTGTGAGAAACAGCGGAATCACAAAAAAATACAACTGAAATCATGGAATTTGTAAAAGTGGGCAAAAAATAGAACAGATTTTATAAAACATGTTTTATAGGGCCGTTTTATAGGTCTGCATTGTATCAGAGGGCAACGCTTCAGAGTAAAGTCAACTGTGGGTTCGCGCGCAGGCCTGTTCTGAGACATCTTCCATGCAAGAACGTCGAGAGAGAAGTAGTGTGCGTGCACACAGTAAAGAAATGTGAGCTAGTGAACAAGTGTGGTGAATTTCTGTTGATGAGAAGCATGATTATTGAATTGTCTTATCAACAAAGTTGAACAAAGACTATAATTGTATTAACCAGACAGGTGCTGTCATTTTCTGTGCCTCGATCGACACAGTTGCGAGACAATTGCATACAAGCTTGCAAACATGCGGGGATATCTGCAGGCAATGTGGCCGTTTTGGTAGTTCACATTTCAGACTGTCAATGTCAGCAAGTTTACACAATAAAATGATTGTCACAAACCTTACTCGATCTTTATTGATCAGTATAATATAGTAGCATAAAAAGCCTCTAAAATCTCGAAAAAGATAGAACCCAGCCACACAGGAAGTCAGAGGTCTATACAGAGAGACAGAACCAGACCAGGTCTGTACAGAAGGACCACCAGACCAGGGTTGATACAGAGATAGATCCACACCTGGGGCGATATGTCAATTTTCCACTAGAGGGTGCAGTACCATACCACGTATATCACAGTTTGAATTATCCCCACTGCTTGAAACCAAACAGTCCAGCTACATCAGAGGAGGAAAAATACCTAGTACTCATACCTACAGCAGTCCTCATACCTAGTACTCATACCTATAGTAGTACTCATACAGTACCTAGTACTCATACCTACAGTAGTACTCATACCTACAGTAGTACTCATACCTACAGTAGTACTCATACCTACAGTAGTACTCATACAGTACCTAGTACTCATACCTACAGTAGTACTCATACAGTAAGGTCCGAACCAACGTTTGTGTTTAATTACATTTTATACATTTGATCGCAGTCTTTTTGGTTTCACATAGTGATTTTGCTAGCGCACTAAAGAACTTTCCACGATGTACCTACGGCATCTCGTCACCACCTACGTGTCTCCATCTGATTGGTCAGTAGACGAGCTTGCTTCCTGTAATTGTTCCATAAGTCCGGACTATCCAAAGTGTTTTCATACTGCAGACGAACCAAACTATGGTCCAGTTTGGTCCGGACCGAGACCACCTCTTTTGATTGGACCAAAATTTGGTATTTTGATCCGAACTGTGGTCCGAGGCACCTTTCTCACCTGCAATTTTGGTTCAGACCAAACTGAAAAGTTAGAAAGTCTGGACCAAATGAGGTGTGTCAAAACGCCCTCAGTGTCTGTAAATAGTCCATAATTTTGGGTGTACTGCAGGACGTCTCTTAATAATTGTTTTGGTGATAATGCTAGTATTGACTATGCTTTTAGTCAAGCTCACTTTTCCTCCTAATTTTAGCCAGTAGATAAGTTGTTGTCAGCCTAGCTTTTTAATTAGGGTCTAAAATTTTGCTTTCAGAAAAAATAAATCGCATTATCACATTAAATTACACATGATTAATTGTAGGCTACTAGTGTAATGCCAGTCAGATGGGTTCGCTGCTGGATGAACAGAAGTACAAGAGAAAAAAGCACAATCATTGCAAAAATGACTTTTACCTGAAATAACATTAATGTTAGCTGGGAATCGTCACTGTGGATTACATTAGTCATATGTAGCAGAGTTTGCGGGATTTTAATAGTTGATTACTTTAACATGCTTATCTGATGCTTTAACATGCTTATCTGATGCTTTAACATGCTTATCCGATGCTTTAACATGCTTATCTGAGGCTTATTATTCTTATATTATCGCAGTATCCTGATCCACATCCCAACCCTGTCACCGTATCCTGATCCCCAGCCCAACCCTGACGCAGTATCCTGATCCACATCCCAACCCTGACGCAGTATCCTGATCCCCAGCCCAACCCTGACGCAGTATCCTGATCCCCAGCCCAACCCTGATGCAGGATCATGCCCTCTTCATGTCTGGAACAAGAACCTCAGTCAGCTGGTGTAAATATACCAGCAGCTGGAAAAGTTTCAGATTATTCAAGCAGTTTGGTAACGCTTCACAGGCTGACACATGGCTTAAACATCATGAACGTGTCCTCTAAAGAGCACTTACTGCTCAAACATCATGAACGTGTCCTCTAAAGAGCACTTACTGCTCAAACATCATGAACGTGTCCTCTAAAGAGCACTTACTGCTCAAACATCATGAACGTGTCCTCTAAAGAGCACTTACTGCTCAAACATCATGAACAAGTCCTCTAAAGAGCACTTACTGCTCAAACATCATGAACGTGTCCTCTAAAGAGCACTTACTGCTCAAACATCATGAACGTGTCCTCTAAAGAGCACTTACTGCTCAAACATCATGAACGTGTCCTCTAAAGAGCACTTACTGCTTCAGAACTGTGCTGCAACTTCAGTGCGAAAGATCTGCAGACAAATCAGCAAACAGATCAACCCAGCAGCTGTGGTAACGTCGGTAATTCTGTCACATCCGGCCCCCACGTTTGTCCTGTGGTGGTGTTGGCCAAACTAAACTAAACAAACTGCCTCTATTTGTTACTGGATATGGAGAACACAACGGGCCCGTGTCCGGAAGAGTTCCAATGCTGCTTGAGCCACACTTTCAAAAGGCAGAAGGATGAGTTGAGACAAAGATAAGGACTCCGGCTTTGTTTCTCTTAGTTTCTCTTCACTCACAAGCAGTTGAACAGAGCAGAGCACCTTCTAGGTCAGGTATTACGCCTACAGCTAACAGGAAGCTGAACAGATTCCGTTTCCTTATTGCAGCAGTGTCTTCACATTGTGTGTGTTCCAAGTTTATTTGCCACATACAGAAGACTGCAGGTGTTATTGCATGTGCAGTGAAAATAATGTGCCCCAGGTCCAACTAACAATGTAGTAATAATTAAAACCAAAAAAAGGAGTGTGTGCGCGCACGTGTGTGTGTGTGTGTGTGTGTGTGTGTGTGTGTGTGTGTGTGAGAGAGAGAGAGACTACCTTATCACCTAAACCTTTTATAGATTAGCATATCTACACAACACCATTTAACTTGCAATTATCCTCCTTAATATTGTGGTTTTGAGGTTGACCTTTTCTGGTGATGCCAGCATTACACATTATGTGGAATAAGTGAAATTATCCCCTGGTCAGTGTGGTCTGTAGAGTCCTGGTTAGGTCTACAGGGTCCTGGTTAGGTCTACAGGGTCCTGGTTACAATACCCCATAATGTCAATGTGAAAGTGTCGGTGCACAGATATTTTCAGATCTCTCCAGAGATGTTCAATCGGGTTCTAGTCTGTGCCACTCAAGGACATTCACAGAGTTGTCCTGTAGCTTCTTTGTTATCTTGGCTGTGTGCTTAGGGTCGTTGTCCTGTTGGAAGATTAACCTTCGCCCCGGTCTGAGGTCCAGAGCGCTTTAGAGCAGGTTTTCAACAAGGATGTCTCTGTACATCGCTGCATTCATCTTTCCCTCGATCCTGACTGGTCTCCCAGTTCCTGTTGCTGAAAAAACACCCACAGCCTGATACTAGTGTTGGGCGGTATGACCAAAAATGTATATCACAGTAGGTTTCAAAATTCTACCGGTTTCGCAGAATATGACGGTGTTTATAATTTTTTCATGCATAATCAAGTGTTCCCAGCATTTTCTACTGGTTGAGAGAGAAAAAATAGCAGTAGATTGACTTAGGCAGGGCTCTACGCTGACTTTTTTCCCAAGGAGTACATGTACTACTAAAAACAAATAACTATGGGAGCACAAAGAAATCTAGGAGCGCTTTGAAAAATGTTCAAGTTACACAGAATTTATAGTTATCTTTTTTCCCAGTGTTTTTCCCACCTTCCTCTAATTGAATGCACTGCGTCATCACAGAAAACTACTGCGGTTGGCACATGACTCCTTGTGGAATGTGGGAGTTGTAGTTTGTTTTTACAATTAGAAAGGTGGAAAAATGCATTATAGTAGGTTGTAATCTTTACTGTGATCGTAAATCATTTCTCACATGTCTATTTTTAGGAGCAAAGACTTGTGAAATACTTGCACTGTAGAGCCCTGTTAGGATGGTCTATTTTACTGTCATGATGATTGAATATTGTACCTGCTGATGTAGAGGGTGCTGCCCTTAACTTCATACATTTTTGATATTCCAATTTCCAAGACATGCTTGCAGCTAAATTGGTGGAGAAAATTCCTTCTCTGGCAACAACTTTAGCCCAACACCACTTGCATAAAAATGGTTGTTTGGTTGATGTCAGATTTTTTTAAACCAAAGCTCCTCTTTTCTGTGTCATAATGTTCTACTAGTTCTGCAGCATCCATCTTTACCGTAACGTCACACCAGAGCACTACTGTTCACCCTCATCACGCCTCGAAGTTGCACCATGTGTGTTTAGAAGCGCAACATTGAAAAGGGTCCGATCTGAAACAGTGTTGCGTGGCGTAGCGTTCCGGACGTTGTGTCTTGAAATACATGACGTTATGGCGGTACATTAAAAATTAATATCATAACGAAAATATACACCGGTATTCGGTGTAAACCGAGATACCGCCGAGCACTACATGATGCTGCAACCACAATGCTTCACTCTACAGATGGTACTGGACCAGCTCTAAGAAGAGTCCTGGTGGTTCCAAACTTCATCCATCCATGGATGATGGAGGCCACTGTGCTCATTGGGACCTATAATGCTGCAGATATTTTTCTGTACCATTCGCCTGATCTGTGCCTCAATACAATCCTGTCTCAGAGGTTTAAAGACAATTCCGTGGACTTCATGTCTTGGTTTACTGTTAACTGTGGGACCTTATATAGACAGATGTGTGCCTTTCCAAATCATGTATACCTAAATTTAACACAGGTGGACTCCAATCAGGTTGTGGAAACATCAAGGATGATCAGTGGAAACAGGATTAACCTGTTTTGAGTTTCACGGCAAAGGCTGTGATTACTTCATGTGCTATTATATTTTCCTCTATTTTTTTATTGCTTAGATTTCAAACATACTTTTACATTGTCATTGTGGGGTATTGTTTGTAGAATTTAGGGAAATCAATTAATTTAATTAATTTAATCAATTCATTTTTAATCCAACTACAGTATTTAAAAAAAGGGTGTGACAAAAAAATGTGGAAAAAGTGAAGCGCTATGAATAATTTCCGGATGCACTGTATGTACCTGCGTGCATTCGTACAGTGTGTTTATAGTGTTGTAGGAGTTTGTGTGAAACCACTGAACCTTAGAGCTACATTACTTAACCAGCCAGAGATAACCACCTGGGGAAAAAGAGGAGAGCTGTAAATCCAATCAGGGCTGTGGACACTGGGAAGTTTGAGGAAAAATGTACTGCATGTTTGGTACTAAACTAGTTACAAGTTCCAGTTCCACCCTATTCTCTTTAGAGTGTAGTATCATTGAGTGTGGTGGATCTCATTGAAAGGAAACAGTAAGACGACACAGTCTGAGCTCAAAACACCTCTTACATGACAGAAGCTGATAACAATGAAGGCTAATCCACTGATTAGGCCTGTTTAAACATGGAAATGACAGCCTCAATCATCTGACAGGCTGCACACAGTATGGTGGGGCAGGTATGGGGGAAGTCAGGTATGAGACGGGCCTGCGTGGTAACTTCCTGTTAAGCTTGCCTGTCAGATTAAATTTAAACCATATTTTATAAATAATACTTAGGGCTGGCAGCGCTACAACCCCTCAGGATGGGCCTAGTTTACTATAGTACAGGTTTCATTAGTTTGCTGGAGGACGAGTATCAATCTGTATTCTACGCTGAGGTACTGTTGATTTATGGAATGCCCCATCAAACCGCTCTGGTGTCCTGTTGAATACTAGGATGACGATGACATAGGACGACGATGACATAGGACGACGATGACATAGGACGACGATGACATAGGACGACCAAAGTCCTTGGACCACATTGCAGACCTACCCAGGCTTGATGACGACCTTGTCCAAAGCCACTGTCTCCTGTAGACCTGGTGGTGCAGCTGATCTGGATCTGTCTAAAGACTGGACACAGTCCACATCTAATCTCTCGGGTTAGGCCCCAGGACTATTCACCTTAAGGTGTACTGATAAACAACTTGGCCTTAATTGAATGTGCACTGTTAAATTTCACCCGGCACAGCCAAAAGAGGAATGGCCACCCCACTGTGTCTGGATCCTCTCTAGGTTTCTTCCTGGGAAGCATATTACTGGGGAGTTTGTCCTAGTCACTGTGCTGGGTCTATGAAGAAGCTTTTTGTGACAACTGCTGGTATATAATTGGCTTTAGAAAATACATTTGATTGATTGAAACTTAAGTAGATATTTGGGTGTAACTCATGCTGTTAGATCTTGAGAAGAAATTATAGAGAAAGAGGCTGAATGCTGATCTAAAGTGACTAGAGTAATACAGGGCCTCTGGCTACACAAGTGTTTTCATCTCTGTTCTGTTCATGAATACAATGCAGCAAAACAGACCCGCCCTGAGCTACATGAACACAACATTACAAAAGCTCACAGTACTGTCTGTCCTTGTTGCTCTGTGCTCGATTCCTACCCTTCTTGTCAAAAGGAGGATGATTATATATCATCATGACATAATCACTGCTGGTAACATTGACAGCATACACTAATACCAGCATATGGGTGGATGATAGGCTGTCCTTCAACAATGTGAATAAGTGTGAAAAAGCTGAAATTGAATCTGGGTTTTAATATCCATAATAAGGCTTGTTTTCTGTGTAGCAACAAAAAAAACAAGCTTGTTTAAGACACTTTTCTCTCTTTAGTTAACCATGGTAACTTACTACATGCATACAGTCTCTTGTCTTACTAAGACTGGAGTCTGTTAATCATGCATCTTTTCATCACAAATGCAAAGCAAGCCACTAACCATCACTTACATTCACAGACTTCCACTATTGAATTTACAGGCGCCCAATCTGAACACAAGAAGTCACTGGAGAGCTCAAGCAGAAAGCTTGATTCATGTATTCATCTAAATTTCTTAGTATTCATGTTAGAGTGTTAGGCGCGTCACACACACTGTTAGGCGCGTCACACACACTGTTAGGCGCGTCACACACACTGTTAGGCGCGTCACACACACTGTTAGGCGCGTCACACACACTGTTAGGCGCGACAGCTTTCTACTGTGCAAAGGCATGGAATAGCCTACAATCCTTGTTTCATCTGAATAGTGTCGCTAAATAAATTGATAAGTACTGGTATGCTGAATGATGTTGAAGTGTAAGAGCTTTCTTTAGACTGTATTGTTATATAGATGTACAGTATTGTGTAGGCCTATTGTACTACTTGTTGTTATATACATGTACAGTATTGTGTAGGCCTATTGTACTACTTGTTGTTATATACATGTACAGTATTGTGTAGGCCTATTGTACTACTTGTTGTTATATACATGTACAGTATTGTGTAGGCCTATTGTATTACTTGTTGTTATATACATGTACAGTATTGTGTAGGCCTATTGTATTACTTGTTGTTATATACATGTACAGTATTGTGTAGGCCTATTGTATTACTTATTGTTATATACATGTATAGTATTGTGTAGGCCTATTGTATTATGTATAGTATTGTGTAGGCCTATTGTATTACTTATTATACAGTACATTTTGAAACTGAATTGTATTGATTGTTACATGTAATTGAAAATCCAATGTTGGTCCTAATGGGGTTTTTCATGGTTAAATAACAAGATCAATCTTTTTTCTATGAACCATTTTCATAATGTTAGTGACTCATTTCAAACATCTGATTTGCTCTCACAGCCACACACAGCCACACACAGCCACACACAGCCACACACAGCCACACACAGCCACACACAGCCACACACAGCCACACACAGCCACACACAGCCACACACAGCCACACACAGCCACACACAGCCACACACAGCCACACGGTTGTGTTCACACTGTCACCAAATACGATGGTCTCTATAATAATTTACACGCGTCTATGAAGTGACAGTAGTTTAAATGATTGTCTCTAAAACAGCTACATGTATATTTTTTTACAGTCAAAACAAAGTCTGCTGTGCATATAGCAACTCTTTCATTGTAAGAATAATATAATGAGCAGGTGAACACCATCCTACAATTAATAAAATAATTAATTGTTTAGGGTTATGGTTAGGGTTAACCCTAACCCTAAAATAATTAGGTACAGTCGCAAATCCAACCAGCAACATTCTGATTTATAAGCCATGTGATGCCCAAATATTTGACCATCGTTATGATATTGAAGGAATTATGTTTATGATTAAAGCTGAATATTTTTTCCCAATATAAATTAATAAAGGCTAAAAATGTAGGTCACTTGTTAGCGTTTCTAGACGGGTCATTCTTATGGAGTTTCTACTAATCAATGTTGTCACTGTAAGGAAAGACAACAATACAAATTGACAATGCTTAAACTGAATAGCTAAATGTAGTGAACGGGACATTTTCTTTCATTAAACTGACACTCAACTGCCTTTTATTATTAGGATGTTACAGTGCCTTGCGAAGGTATTTGGTCCCCTTGAACATTTCAACCTTTTGCCACATTTCAGGCTTTAACATAAAGATATAAAACCGTAATTTTTGTGAAGAAGCAACAACAAGTAGGACACAATCATGAAGTAGAACGAAATGTATTGGATATTTCAAACATTTTTAACAAATAAAAAAACTGACAAATTGGGCGAGCAAAATTATTCAGCCCCTCTACTTTCAGTGCAGCAAACACTCTCCAGAATTTCAGTGAGGATCTCTGAATGATCCAATGTTGACCTAAATGACTAATGATGATAAGTAGAATCCACCTGTGTGTAATCAAGTCTCCGTATAAATATACTTGCTCTGTGATAGTCTCAGAGGTCCATTGAAAGCACAGAGATCATCATGAAGAACAAGGAACACACCAGGCAGGTCCGAGATACTGTTGTGGAGAAGTTTAAAGACGGATTTGGATACAGAAAGATTTCCCAAGCTTTAAACATCCCAAGGAGCGCTGTGCAAGCGATAATATTGAAATGGAGGGAGTATCAGACCACTACAAATCTACCAAGACCCGGCCGTCCCTCTAAACTTTCAGCTCATACAAGGAGAAGACTGATCAGAGATGCAGCCAAGAGGCCCATGATCACTCTGGATGAACTGCAGAGATCTACAGCTGAGGTGGGTGAGTCTGTCCATAGGACAAAAATCCGTCATATACTGCACAAATCTGGCCTTTATGGAAGAGTGGCAAGAAGAAAGCCATTTCTGAAAGATATCCATAAAAAGTGTTGTTTAAAGTTTGCCACAAGCCACCTGGGAGACACACCAAACATGTGGAAGGCGCTCTGGTCAGATGAAACCAAAATCGAACTTTTTGGCAACAATGCAAAACGTTATGTTTGCCGTAAAAGCAACACAGCTCATCACCCTGTCAAACATGGTGGTGGCAGCATCATGCTTTGGGCCTGCTTCTCTTCAGCAGGGACAAGGAAGATGGCTAAAATTGATGGCAAGATGGACGGAGCCAAATACAGGACCATTCTGGAAGAATGATCCAAAACATAAAGCAAAATCTACAATGGAATGGTTCACAAATAAACATATCCAGGTGTTAGAATGGCCAAGTCAAAGTCCAGACCTGAATCCAATCAAGAATCTGTGGAAAGAACTGAAAACTGCTGTTCACAAACGCTCTCCATCCAACCTCACTGAGCTCGAGCTGTTTTGCAAGGAGGAATGGGCAAAAA
>JACXGM010026445.1:0-14872 GCA_016801145.1 Umbra pygmaea
GGTGAGGATGTTCTCTGTATCACACTAGACTCTGAGAGCGGTGAGGATGTTCTCTGTATCACACTAGACTCTGAGAGCGGTGAGGATGTTGTCTGTATCACACTAGACTCTGGTTAATTGAAGGTGAAATAAAAAATATATAAGTATAAAGACTGGAATGGCACACTGGTGCCATAATGGCACCCCTGCCTGTAACACCTTATCTCTGGGTCTGCAGTGGGGATAAAACAGGAGAAGACAGAGGAGTCTGAGAAGGATGTCTGTGTGTCTGGTCAACTACAGGAAAACATCAGAGATGGGTGGGTTCATCTAACATTTTTTTGTCATTATTTAACATTCAAATCAATTACTAAACTATATGAAAATGATAGTTAGTAGCACTCAGTTTGGTTTATATTAATGTCAGAACCATCTCTTTTTTTTTACAGTCAAGAGCTCTAACTGTCAACTTCTCAGTGAGAGGGATTTACCAATAAAAAAAGCTCTTGGTTCATAAAGTCAGAAACATCTCTGTTTTTCTTTTTACAGTGGAGAGCTCGGACTTTCAACTTCTCAGTGAGAGGGATTTATCAGGAGAGGGCAGCCAACAAGTTTACAATGAAGAGTATCACCAAAACTAAACTGCTCAAGAAACACCAGCACAGAGAGACTGGAGAGAAACCTTATGGTTGTGATCATTGTGGAAAGAGATTTGCTGTATCAGGAAGCCTGGTTAAACATCAGAAAATACACAATGGAGAGAGGCCTTATGGTTGTGATCAGTGTGAAAAAAGATTTGCTGTATCAGGGAGCCTTGCTAATCATCAGAGAGTACACACTGGAACGAAGCCTTATGGTTGTGATCAGTGTGGAAAGAGATTTGCTGTATCAGGAAGCCTGGTTAAACATCAGAAAATACACAATGGAGAGAAGCCTTATGGTTGTGATCAGTGTTTAAAAACATTTGCTGTGTCAGGAAGCCTGGTTAAACATCGGAGAATACACACTGGAGAGAAGCCTTATAGTTGTGATCACTGTGGAAAGAGATTTTCTCAATCAGGAACCCTGGTTAAACATCAGAGAATACACTGTGGAGAGAAGCCTTATGGTTGTGATCACTGTGAAAAGAGATTTGCTCATTCAGTACACCTGGTAACACATCAGAGAATACACACGGGAGAGATGCCTTATGGTTGTGATCAGTATGGAAAGAGATTTGCCGAATCAGGAAAACTTGTTAAACATCAGAGAATACACACTGGAGAGAAGCCATATGGTTGTGATCACTGTGGAAAGAGATTTGCTCATTCAGTGCACCTGGTAACACATCAGAGAATACACACGGGAGAAAAGCCTTATGGTTGTGATCAGTGTGGAAAGAGATTTGCTCAATCAGAAACCCTGGTTACACATCAGAGAATACACACAGGAGAGAAGCCTTATGGTTGTGATCAGTGTGGAAAGAGATTCGCTACATCAGGAACCCTGCTTGTTCATAAAATAATACACACTGGATAGAAACCTTACCAGTTTCGTTACTTTGGGGGTGTTTAAAGGGTCCTCAAATGCACCATGTAGAGAACACGTGTGGTTTTAATTAATGTGGAAAGAAGTCCAGAGACCTTTGGCTTTTACAATGAAAGCAAATTCAACAGGATTTATTTTCATTAGCTGGCTTCACTAAACCTAACAACTGCAATATGGATTAGATTTATCATTTACCAATTCTCATTTTCATCTTTAACCACTTATCCAGGGTCGGGTCGTTGAGACAGCAGCTTTAGCAGAGAACCCCAGACTTCCCTTTCCCTGGCCAAATTAACCATCTCTGACTGGGGGATCCCATAACATAACGTTCCTATAACCCTTTTTTTTTGTGTTCCGAGAGGAGAAATTTGGGGATTATTTATTTCCTCACACTGCAGTTCCTATAACTCTTTCAGCTCTTACTTCAGAGCAGGGTCTTTCCGTTTTCCCTTTTCCTAGGTCTACGTTGATTGGTCCAACTTATAAATCATGCTCGTCGTTTCGTTTGCCTGTTGCGTATATTACATATTCGTTTTTAAACGCCACCGTTCGATCTCCGTTATGAGGACATATCAACACTCTTTTTTAAAATTGTATTGGATGTCGTTTTCAGCCTCGTAATCTGAACAAACGAACAGCAAGCCGCTGAAGGAACCCAGCACTACTTGAGCTGAAAACAACCAGATCATCTGCATACATAAGACGATTTACACACTTCTCTCCAATCATACACCCAGTGTTACAAAAACATTTCACAGTTGAATGTTTGTATGTGGCGCTACGCTTAAGTCTAGTGACGACGCTATAAAGACCGTTGCAGTTTTTGCGTCACTCCCTTATCCCTTCTACCAGTTCCTATGGCCACTTGACCAGTGCGAATGCAAATAGCAAAACCGGTTTTGGGGGAGAGTAGTTAGTAGAACTGTTTAGAAGTGGACTGTTCCTATAACTACGTTCCTGTAACTACTTGGTCGGAAAGCGGCTATAATCTCTCCACCTTGTCCTGGGTCTTCCCCGAGTCGTACACCACTACTGAAAGTCGTACACCACTACTGAAAGTCGTACACCACTACTGAAAGTCATACACCACTAGTGAAAGTCGTACACCACTACTGAAAGTCGTACACCACTACTGAAAGTCGTACACCACTACTGAAAGTCGTACACCACTACTGAAAGTCGTACACCACTACTGACCCAAAGGCACAAGAACATTCAGACCCAATATGTTCAAAATCATATATCAAATCTTCAGAGGTTTTGGGATTCTGTTCTGTGGAGTCATAAAACTAAACGTAAACTTTTGGGCACTAGGGATCAGCGAAATGTGAGGAAAAAACAACACTCTGCCTGATGTCAAACATTATGGTGGCTTGGTGATGCTCTGGGGCTTTTTATTCTTTATCACAGGAAACCTACAGCATGTGGAAGACTGATTCGAGTATCAGGAAATCCTAGTAGATGCCGTCTGTAAAGCCGAAGATTGGGGGTAATTGGACCTTTCAACAGGACAATGATCACAAGCGTACCTCAAAGTCCACGAAGGCTTGTTTGCAGAAGAAGTCCTGGAAGATTCTACAGTGACCATCACAGTCACCTGACTTGAACCTGTTGGGAAGTAGATTCTATATAATTATGTTTAAATACAGTTTAAACAGTTTAGAATGGTATTACTAGATGAGAGTCTTATACACCTAAGGTTTAGGGACTGTTGGAGGATTCTAAGGCTTGTTAGGCTGTCTGAGTGCAGACAGGGAGACAGATTCAAGGCCAAGCGAGTGAGTAGGACAGAAGGCCCATCAAAGTACTGTTCTTAAAACATCAGAATAAGCTGATGGCTTATAGCTTATGATTTATAGCTTATAACTCTGTAATACCATCACAGATCTAATACATAGTGGATGCCATTCAGACTAATAGGACATATTACTGACAGGACACTAGACAGATAAGGGTTACTGAGTTATTTGAAGAATAACAACTAGCGAGGCCATTTGATAAGATGCTAGACATAAGTTAAGGTGACCTGTTGATGCTCAGGTGAGACAGTCATGGGTCTGAGGAGATGAGGGTCTTCTTCTAGAAGGTATGTGAACAACATCAATAAGGCTATTGGAAAGTTCAAATTGTTATTCGTGGCTTCTTCTAAGCCCGTCTACTAGTTCCTTGTCCTGAGATGTCCCTGTTCTAGAGCAAGATGTTACTTTATTAAAGCATTCTATTGTCAACAACAACCTGACTCCTGAAACCATCATTTCAACAAAGATCCTGTTAAGCTGTAAAATATCCATCCATTTACAAACCCCATAGAAATACTCTGGTGGAATTTAAAGAAGTGGTTGCAGCACGCAATCCAAAGAACATTACTGCTCATGAGAAATGGGATAATAATATACAGGAACGCTGCCAAAGGCTGGTGTCTGGCTATGCATCTCGTTTGTAGCAGGTCATAACAGAAAAAGTGTGCTCCACTAAGTACTAAATATGCTTGGCATGAAGTGGTTGAATAATCTTTAGACCGGAGAAGTCATTATCAGTTGTTTAATTTGCAGTTAAATTGGGGGAAATTTTTTGATAATCCATAATTGATCATAATTGCTCTGGCTTTCAAAGACCTTAGAGAGGCAGGGCAGGATGGAGAGAGGTCTGCAGCAGTATGGGTCTAAAGTCCCCCTACCTTCCTTTGTATAGAGGGATGATCGTAGCAGCTTTCTAGTCCTTAAAGACCTCTGGAGAAGCAAAAGATTTTAAAAAGCCTAGTAATGGAGTCTTTCAGTACACATTAGTGAGCTGGTCAGGAAACTGCAAATTGCCATTTTTTCTATAGAAAAAATCATGTTTTTCATCTTGGCATAGAAAGACAATTGTCCAAATCATGTTTATCATGATGTTCTGTTTTATATTTATATATATATATATATTTCATAATGTACATAGGTCAGGGAAGGAGAAGATGGGCATGGTAGGGTGTAGGAGAGAGGAAGTAGTATTGAGTAGGATGAGGTATGGTCATTGGTCACACAGGTTTAAATGATACACTGAGTTTTGTGGCGAAACATGACACGTTTGTGTGATGGGTGTCTGGTGTTAAAAACAGTGGAGCATGTACAGTTTTTCTGTGACAGGGATCCATTTGATAGTAAGGTTAGGGAGGCTAAGTAGGGATGGGACCTTGGTGGGGTGCTTGGGAGGGTAGGAGATTTGTGGGAAGTGCTAAAGCCTTTATTTTTCTTAGGACCACGGGGCTGTATAACAGGATATTGAAGGGAGGCCGTGACCGGCCTCACACTCCAGTTCAGTAGGTGGCGGTATATGCAGCATTAGTTGGATGCGATCTGCCAATGATTTTGAAGAAGAAGAAGAAGAAGAAGAAGAAGAAGAAGAAGAAGCTCAGTTGTGCTTTGAAATCAACAGCGCTTCCACGTCGTCTCATCAGTACTGTAAAACAACTCCAAATTAGAAACATCGACAATGAATCCGGTGAGGTTTTACATATATTGGAACATGTCCTTCTAACAGTACTTTGTACAGTCTATGGTTTAATTACGTAATACCAAGGGTCGCGGCAAGATCTTTGGTGGGAGACAATGGAACGGACTTTATATCTTCGTGAATTTGTTCGTTCTAGCCTCGACCGAGTTTTACCGAGGATGTGTTTGGTTTATCTCGGTGAGTGCAGATGACCTCACGAAACTTAACCACTATGTCCGACTGTTGTTTTTTGCTGCAGTGGCTGATAACAAAGTGGTTTTTAACAACTTTGTACATAGTGTTGAACACAGGGCCGGCTCCAGGCGAGAATTCGGGATGGCACCCCTCCACCCGCCATACCTTTATATTTTACCTTGACATTATGATAAAATAAAATATGACATCCCTGGCTCTACAGACGCTGATTCTGGCTGAGTCTCGACATAGGTAGGAGGGGTTTTATGATTTCCCTCCTATGTGTTTTAATAAGCCAACTGAAATGTTATAGAAAATATACAGGTTAGAGTTTTAGGTATATTATGATATAGCAGTAGCATATAGCACAGCACATACAGCCAAACTGCTGTGCAACATCCAATCACAACTGCCCATTTTCTGCAAATGTTAAACTATATTTTGAAAGAATTCCTAAAATAGTTACACAGCCACCACCCCTTTTTTTCTTCATAACTATGCTCAGTATGTTTATTATTTGTATAACACATTAATTTATTAGAATGCATTAGCAGTAAACAAAGTCACTAGCCCATAGTGCTGAGTGGTATGACCGAAAAAGTATATCATGGTATTTATAAAAATTTTACCAGTTTCACGGTATATATGCTGGTATTTCTTTTTTCATGCATAATCAGGTGTTTCCAGCATTTCCTACTGGTTGAAAGAGGATTTATTTTACTGTCATGATGATGAGTGAATGTTGTAGAATAATTCCACAGTAGTAGTAATACAGGTTCGCATGGCCCCAGAAAAAGATGCTGTTTCCTTTTCTATGGGCGCATCTTCAACACCTGTTGTGTGTTACCTTATTTAGGTGCTCGTGCATCGAGGTTGTGCTCCCGTGATAAACAAGTGAAGTTTGACAGAATGTACAGACCACTCTTTTGTTACCAGTCGGCCTGAAATACTCAGATACTTTGGGAGCTTTTATGTCTGGTGCTAATTCGATTTGATTCGGAGGACTCACCTGCCTCCGCCATTTTTCATATCAAAGCAGGGAAGGTGGGGGGAGGGGGAAAAGGATAGCAGATTAACCAGCAGGGCGCACACAAACTGGTGTGGAGGTGAATTACAGTGAGCCGTTTGAGACGGGAGACCAGATATAAATATGCGCTCAATAGTAAAACGACACATCGACTAAAAAAACTGCCATCGACTAATTTTCATGGTCGATCACCTCGACTAACTCGACTAATCGCGGCAGCACTAGATAATTGAAGGTCAAGTAAAAAAGTATATGTGTAAAGACGGGAATGGCACACTGGTATTCCTGCCTGAAACTTTTTGACTAAGTCCAGCCAGGCTCATTATCAATGAATAATCCCAACTGCTTTCTATTCTGTTTATATGCTCCTTTCTGCCATTGATTCCAACCATCAACCTTAAAAAGAGGGAAAACCTATGGCAATTAGTGGACCCAGCTGGTACTACTCACAATTTCCCTGGTTGCCCTCTGCCATTAGAAAGTTGCTCTACTTCCTCCTGACTGGTACAGAAATCTCCAAGATTGTTATACAGTTGTTGTGTTCTTAAGATTAGGTATTATTTTATTAACCGTAATTGTGTTCAAACCCTCTATTGCATTGAGATTAAATGTATGTCAAACACTACTCTTTTCCTTTCCCATACCCCTGCCTGTAACACCTTATCTCTGGGTCTGCAGTGGGGATAAAACAGGAGAAGACAGAGGAGTCTGAGAAGGATGTCTGTGTGTCTGGTCGACTACAGGAAAACATCAGAGATGGGTGGGTTCATCTAACATTGTTTTGTCATTATTTAACATTCAATCAATTAATAAACTATATGAAAATGATAGTTAGTAGCACTCAGTTTGGTTTATATTAATGACAAGTATCTATACAATTAGATTTTCTACCAGAGTCAAAGTCAGTACCATCTCTGTTTGTCTTCTATTACAGTGGAGAGCTCTAACTGTCAACTTCTCAGTGAGAGGGTCTTATCAGGAGAGGGCAACCAACAACTTTAGAATGAAGAGTATCACCAAAACTAAACTGCTCAAGAAACAACAGCACAGAGACATTGGAGAGAAGCCTTATGGTTGTGATCAGTGTGGAAAGAGATTTGCTCAATCAGGATCCCTGGTTAAACATCAGAGAATACACACTGGAGAGAAGCCTTATGGTTGTGATCAGTGTGGAAAGATATTTGCTCAATCAGGAAGCCTGGTTATTCATCAGAGAATACACACTGGAGAGAAGCCGTATGGTTGTGATCAGTGTGGAAAAAGATTTGCTGTATCAGGAAGCCTGGTTACACATCAGAAAATACACACTGGAGAGAAGCCTTATTGTTGTGATCATTGTGGAAAGAGATTTGCTCAATCAGGATACCTGGTTAAACATCAGAGAATACACACTGGAGAGAAGCCTTTTGGTTGTGATCAGTGTGGAAAGAGATTTGCTCAGTTAGCACACCTGGTTACACATCAGAGAATTCACACTGGAGAGAAGCCTTATGGTTGTGATCAGTGTGGAAAGAGATTTGCTCATTCAGTAGCACTGATTACTCATCAGAGAATACACACTGGAGAGAAGCCTTATGGTTGTGATCTGTGTGGAACGAGATTTACTCAATCAGGGTACCTGGTTAAACATCAGAGAATACACACTGGAGAAAAGCCTTATGGTTGTAATCAGTGTGGAAAGTTATTTTCTCAATCATATACCCTGGTTAAACATCAGAGAATACACACTGGAGAGAAGCCTTATGGTTGTGATCAGTGTGAAAAGATATTTGCTCACTCAGGAAACCTGCTTGTTCATAAAAGAATACACACTGGATAGAAACTTTACCACTGTTTAGACTGGTAGCAGTTTTGCTACTTCGGGGTGTTTAAAGGTTCCTTATCAAATGCTTAATGTAGAGAAGACTTATGGTTGTGATTAATGTGGAAGGAAGTCCAGAGACCTGAGTCCTATTCTACGAGTCCAATTCAAAAGGATTTATTTTCATTAGCTGGCTTCACTAATCCTAACAACTGCAATCTGGATAAGATAGTGGTTATCAGTTCTCATCTTCATCTTCAACCACTTATCTGGGGTCGGTTCGCTGGGACAGCAGCTCTAGCAGGGAACCCCAGACTTCCCGTTCCCTGGCCAGATTAACCAGCTCTGACTTGGGTATCCTGAGAAGTTACCAGGCCAGTGTGGAGATATAATCTTCCCTGAGGTCTCCTCCCAGCTAGACGTGCCTGGAACACTTCCCTAGGGAGGCGCCCAGGGGGCAACCTTACCAGATGCCCAAACCATCTCAACTGGCTTCTTTCTACACAAATGAGCAGCAGTTCTACTCTGAGCATATCACCCTATCACTAAGGGAGATTCCAGCCACGTTCCATGCGGCTGCTTGTACACACAATCTCGTTCTTTCGGTCATGACCTAGCCTTCATCACCATAGGTTAGGGTAGGAATGAAGTTTGACAAGTAGATCGAGAGCTTTGCCTTCTGGATCAGCTCTCTTTTTGTAAAAATAGGGGGGCTGATTCTCTGGCCAATCTCATGCTCCATTGTCCCCTCACTCGCTAATAAGACACCGAAGTAGTTAAAATCCTTCACTTGGGGTAAGGACTCATTCTCTACCTGGAGTACGCACTTCACTGGTTTCCTGCTGAGAGTCCTGGCCAATGGTGGTTATCAATTTGTTAAATCAAACCAGGTTTTCCTAATCTAGCGGCGAGCGTGTTCACATGAAAGGGGCGGTGTTCACAGCATATGACCAATCGCAGACACGGTTCCAGAGCCACATATTTCCCTCAAGAGGAGTGATCATTTCAGAAAAATATGAAGAATCTTAAAAAATATAACCCAGATGTAAAGCAGGGAGGAAAGCTGGCGAAACATTCCTACCTGCGTATGTACAGTAAATGCGTCAGTTACAAAGCTCATCGATATCACTGCCCGGTCATTTAGGCTGACTATAATTACAATTGTGTATTCACAATGTGTTGATTAGATAAATGCTGATTGCGTGTAAGACATGTTTTTGCTGTGTTCTTTCAGTTGCAATAATCAGTCAAATATTTACAGGTTGTATCAAATAAACCTGCAGTTACAGCATACATGAAACTACCTGTAGCAAACAAAGGCAATGCTACGCATACGTCTGTCTGTAGAACTGTAAGCACACTATTTCGATGTGCCACACAAAATATGGCTCACAAAGCTGACAAAAAGATACGTCAGTCCCTCTGCTGAGAATCAATATCTTTCATAAACTCATCAGAGAAGGCCAATGGTGACTCCCAGAA
Source organism: Umbra pygmaea (assembly GCA_016801145.1). Lineage (NCBI taxonomy): Eukaryota > Metazoa > Chordata > Actinopteri > Esociformes > Umbridae > Umbra > Umbra pygmaea. The sequence goes on from JACXGM010026445.1 coordinate 9,483, forward strand.
CGGTGTCTGCATTTGCAATCGAGACTAGGTTGGTCAGTAGGCAGTGCTTCTGTTCTGGTTAATCTGTTATCTTGACAACCTCCAGGGCAGGTTAGGTTTGTAGCATACATTACCATGGCGATGTAACCCGGTAACAGGTGAACCACTGTCGTGATACTGAAAACCCAGGGTTAAACCTGAAGTTAGCTTGCTATCCCCAAATCTTGCTTCGTAGTATAGGCCACACTATAGGAAACACCTAACTGGACATTAACACACTGACTTACGTTAAAAGAATTTAGGACAAGCCATGGAGGGGAGTTTTGCTGTCATCTTTTTTGTGTTATCTTCCTCCACTATCCCATCATTTCTTTATTGACCTCCACCAACCCAACATTGTGGTCTAAGTATTTGATCACCTACCAACCAGTAAGAATTCCAACTCTCACAGACCTTTTAGTTTTTTGAACTCGATACCTGTATATAAGAAACCTGTCCACACACTCAATCAAGTAGACTCCAACCTCTCCACAATGGCCAAGAGCAGAGAGCCGTGTAAGGACATCAGGGATAAAATTGTAGACCTGCACAAGGCTGGGATGGGCTACAGGACAATAGGCAAGTAGCTTGGTGAGAAGGCAACAACTGTTGGCACATTTTTTAGAAAATGGAAGAAGTTCAAGATGACGGTCAATCTCCCTCGGTCTGGGACTCCATGCAAGATCTCACCTCGTGGGGCATCAATGATCCTGAGGAAGGTGAGGGATCAGCCCAGAACTACACAACAGGACCTGGTCAATGACCTGAAGAGAGCTGGGACCACAGTCTCAATGAAAACCATTAGTAACACACAACGCCCTCATGGATTTAAATCCTGCAGCACACGCAAGGTCCCCCTGCTCAAGCCAGCGCATGTCCAGGCCCATCTGAAGTTTGCCAATTACCATCTGGATGATCGAGAGGAGGAATAAGAGAATGTCATGTGGTCTGATGAGACAAAAGTAGAGCTTTATGTTCTAAACTCCACTCGCTGTGTTTGGAGGAAGAAAAAGGATGAGTACAACCCCAAGAACACCATCCCAACCGTGAAGCATGGAGGTGGAAACATCAATCTTATGGGATGCTTTTCTGCAAAGCAGAAAACGACTGTACCGTATTGAGGGGAGGATGGATGGGGCCATGTTTCACGAGATTTTGGCCAACAACCTCCTTCCCTCAGTAAGAGCATTGAAGAATGGTCGTAGCTGGGTCTTCCAGCATGACAACGACCTGAAACCCACAGCCAGGGCAACTAAGGAGTGGCTCCATAAGAAGCATATCAAGGTCCTGGAGTGGCCTAGCTAGTTTCCAGAACTAAACCCAATAGAAAATCTTTAGAGGGAGCTGAAAGTCTGTATTGCCCAGCGACAGCCCCGAAACGTGAAGGTCTGTATGGAGGAGTGGGCCAAAATCCCTGTTGCAGTGTGTGCAACCTGGTCAAGAACTACAGGAAATGTATGATCTCTGTAATTGCAAACAAAGGTTTCTGTACCAATGCTTTTCTGATGTATCAAATACTTATGTCATGCACTTCAAAATGCAAATTCATTATTTAAAAATCATACAATGTGATTTTCTGGATTTGTCTCTTAGTGTACCTATGATAAAAATTACAGACAAAATTGGAGGTGTATCAAATACTTGTTCTCCCCACTGTGTGTGTGTATATGTATATGTATATGTATATATATATATATATATATATATATATATATATATATATATATATATATATATATATATATATATATATATATATATATATATATATATATATATATATATATATATATATGCATATATGCATGCAGGGGTCAGCTTCAGCTTTGAAACATTTGGATGCAGTTATATCATGCAATATTGCACTTTATTACCAGTGTTGGGTATAGTTACTTTTAGGATTACTTTTTAGTTACTTGATGAGTTCACAAGTTTTGGGAAGTCCCTAATTGAGACAAAATGATCAGGTAAATGGAGTTCATATCTTAATGGTGAGCATGATTGAGATGTTCTTTACTCTGTCTATTTGTTTTATAGGTCACTGATAAGATATGAACTCCATGTACCTGATCATTTTGTCTCAATTAGGGACTTCCCATAACTTGTGAACTCATCAAGTAACTAAAAAGTAATCCTAAAAGTAACTATACCCAACACTGTTTATTACTGGAGCTGAATTTCACACACATTGTCTGTTATACACTTCAGTATGCTGTGATTCCTTGACTTTTAGAAGGTCCTGACATCGGTTATTGTTTGTTTTGAAGGCTTTATTACAAAATCCTCCTAGCTGTCTAAGTTAAAAATTCAGTGGTCAAATTCTATATATCTGACTTGGTTGCAGGAGCTGTTGCTACTAGAGAGTCCATGGGTTAATTCTGAGTTAGGTGAAACTGCCTTTGAATACCATGCTTGACACTCATGGAATGATATACTGAGCAAACTTAAGCTGTTTAAATGTGTTACATAACCTTTTATTATGCAAATTTTATATTAAACTTTTTTTAAATGTTAATGTATCTTTTCTTTTATTCTGTTTTAGCTTTCGGTTGGTGTTTTTATATTTTTGAATCACAAGACAAAACTGCTTGTTTTCCCTGTATAAATAAAGGTAAATAATAATAACTGAAACATTTAGTTACATATTTTGCAAAGTTTCAGATCTTTTGAATTATTGAATCTTTAAATGTATCTTTTTCGTCCCAATGCTTACTTTCATCTGTATCTCATGATAATTTTTGAAAGATGTATCTTCATAACATAATAGCAAAGTTGCAAAAATGCAATACTTGAATGAGTGTTTATTAATTTAGGAAAAAGATCTTCCTCCTTTGTTGCTCTTCAATGATTCTGTCATTTGTGTTTTTCAATTGGACACATTTGGTCACCAGATAACTCAGTGGTTAGGGAGGCATACTTTTAGTCAGAAGGTTGCCAGTTCGATTCCTGACTCAGCCAAATTTCATTGAGGAAAGCCCTTTACCCTTATTGATCCCAAGTCGTTTCTGTAAATAAGAACTTGTTCTTAGTCAACTTACCTGGTTAAATAACCGTCCTTTTTTTTTTTTTACATATTTGTAATGGCGTATAAGGAGTATGAAGTACTCTTCACGGTACTCACTTTGCAGAGCGCGCGCATAAACAAACAACTAAGCCGTCATTGGATATGTAACTACATGGGCGACAGTGATGCCCAAAATAACAAAACTTTATGCCTACAAGGCGACAATCACTCTCTGTACATAATGTAGTACAACACGTTATGTATAACCAGTGCCAGCCCGAGCCTTTTGGGGGCCCTAAGCAGAATTAGATTTCGGGGCCCCATCTCACCACACAGAGTCACCTGTGCACTCGATTGGCAGCCGCTTAATTCGCTTATGCCTGGGGCTTGCGCTGTGTATAACAAACAACAAATGCTGCAAAGGCAGATTTAGAAAGGTACGGCTGAAACGGGCAGAGATTCACCATATAAATGACAAGTACACACAAATGCAATGGGCAAACACAGGAAAGAAATTCACTGAGTACTGAGTGGATTGCTGACAGCTTATTATCAAGAACAGGAAACAAGACAAGTGATTAGTAGGAACTGATGTCATTGTCTGGGAGAACTGCACACATAACAAGTCCTGATTGAGTCGTGACATTTTTGACTGATCTACTATCTTAAGGTTAATAAATAATTTTAATTAATTACTGTTATTTTTATTAAGTATGCTTAATGGACATTGTAAACAATATAAATATTGCTGTGATGAGTAAAGGCCACATTTATGTCAGCACTGGAATATGGTGATATACAGTCATGTCCAAAAATATTTTGACATTGACTGAATTAACATTATTTCAGCTCTTTATCACAGCATATTACAGTTGAAATGTAATCATAAATATGAAACATTTAACAGTAAATGTGTGTAATTCCATATATAGTTTGTTTGAAAGTAAGCAGTTAAATGGTAAGATTTAATTTCAAATGTGACATTTGTATTCTGAATCTGTTGCTGTTAATTGTCAATATTAAGTCCAAAGAGCTGTCACTGCCAAAGAAACATGCCACCATTAGGATGAAAATCAAAACAAAACTAACAGAGATGGCAAAGAAAATGAAGTGTGGTCAAATTATGTATTTTTTACATTCTTAAAAAGAAAGAACAGACTGGTGAGCTCAGGAACACCAACAGACCCAAATGACCACAGGAAAACTGGTAGATGACAGTGGAATTATATTCCAGGTGAACTAAGACAACAGATCAAAACCACCCTCCAGCAGGTAGAAGTAGATGTCCAAGTCAACAATCAAAAAAAGACTTCACCAGAGTACAGTTTAAGTGTTTACCAAAAGAGATAAACCATTGGTGAGCCTCAAAAACAGGTATACCAGATTAGTTTGCCAAAACTTAAAATACACTGTACAGTTCTGGAACAAAATCCACTCGACAGAGGTAAAGTATGGAAAAAAAGGGTAGGAACTGCTCAGGATCTAAAGCATACAACGCCGTCTGTGAATTATGAGGAGGTAGTGTTATGGCATGGGCATGTGTGGCTGTAAGTGGAACTAGTTTCCTTTTATTTGTTGATGATGTGACTGCTGACAAAAGAAGCCTGGATGTATTCTGAAGTGTTTAGAGATTGATTATTTGTTGAGTTTTAGCCAAATGGTTCTAAATTATTTGGACTGCACTTCACAGTGCAATTGTGTAGCTGTCCGAATATTTATGGCCCTGAATGTTGTATACTTGCAAACAATGCAGGGATTGAACACTGACATCGCTGCTACTCCTAGCTGGAGAAACATTTATGTTTTTAAACCACCAGAAAATGTGACAGCTCTACTCTTGCCAACTATTCACCTTTGTCTCATAATTTAATAAACCTTGAGTGTAAAGTAAACAACATTTGACTTTCCTGTCCTATTACTTATGGGTGGAAGTATCATATGTTCAAATGATATGGAGCATATTTTTTTGCATAGTTTAGGTGTGTTGTAAATTTGTAAGGAAGCATATTGTCTTGGATTATCTTATCTACCACTCCACCCATCTCTATGGTGCTTTTTACACTATGATATATTCTCTTATCTACCACTCCACCCATCTCTATGGTGCTTTTTACACTATGATAGATTCTCTTATTTACTACTCCACCCATCTCTATGGGGCTTTTTACACTATGATAGATTCCCTTATTTACCATTCCACCCATCTCTATGGTGCTTTTTACACTATGATAGATTCTCTTATCTACCACTCCACCCATCTCTATGGGGCTTTTTACACTATGATAGATTCTCTCATCTACCACTCCACTCATCTCTATGGTGCTTTTTACACTATGATAGATTCCCTTATATACCACTCCACCCATCT